>JANRGW010023828.1:0-19112 GCA_024733675.1 Psilopsiagon aymara
CCAAGTGAGGTCTCACGAGAGCAGAGTAGAGGGGCAGGATCACCTCCCTCGACCTGCTGGTCATGCTCCTTTTGATGTAGCCCAGGATACGGTTGGTTTCTGGGCTGCGAGCACGCACTGCAGCAGCTCACGTTCATTTTCTCCTTGACAACACCCCCAAATCCTTCTCCTTGGGCTGCTCTGAATGTCTTCTCTGAATCTCACAGCTTCGGGTTAGAGCTGTGGAGTCAAACCTGCAGGAGAAGTGCAGTGGGGTTTGGGTCCGTTTCCAGTTCCACCTTGCTGTGGGAAGGTGCAGGGGAAGGGATGCACAGAATCCCCATGGTTCTCATCACTCCTCTGCTCCAAGTCCTGTGAGGCTCACCCCAGGGTGGAACAGAGATGAGTCCATGGAAGTCACAGGCCATGGCCCCTTCTCCACCAGCACAGATTGAATCTGCCTTCTGCTGCCAGCTCTTCAGAGGGGATGAAGCAAACCCCATCCTCACCCCCCTGTGAATCACTTCCCTCTGTTGTTTCTGCATTGATTTCCAGCTGTGGCACTGATGTGGGTCCCAGCTGCTGCCTGGGGGCAGAAGACAGAGGAGGATGTGACCTATGGATTGCCCCCATGTCTGCCTTCTCCCACCATGGTGCTTTACCAGTGCCTCAGCACCGGTCCCCTTTGTGCCACCCCGGGTGTCAGAACGAATCAATGCCATTTGGCACCACTGAAGCTCCCAGGGCTGGAAAAGGAACCAAACGCTGCCCTTGGCCCCAGGGTTTGGCCACTGCCCTGCAGCACCCTCCCTGTGTCCCTCCAAGGCCGGCTCCTGCGCTGGGGCTGCTCCCAGCCCTTTCTGGGGTGCACGGGACCCGGCTCAATGGTGTTTGTGCCGTCACCATCGTTCAGGTGGTGGACAAGGGATGAACATGGATAAAAGTCCCCGCAGGCACATCCCGTGTCCCCGGTGAGCTCTGGGATCACGCGCAGCCAGGCTGGGGCTGCTGGGAGTGCAGGAGGACTGAACCCTGCCTGGGCACAGCGCTGCAGTGGGTCTGATCCTGCGGGACACCGTTGGGGTGCTCAGCAGAGCTGCAGCGGCCACGCAGAGGTGGGGATGTGAGCAGCCATTGGGTTTCCTCTGTAAGGACCTCACAGCGGCCCTCGGCAATCGGCGCTGTTATGGCACCTTCCAGTGCTGAGGGCTCATGGTGCCCATATCGCAGCCGTGCCCTCAGGACGGGACAGATGCCCCCGTGGCGGATGCAACGCCTGAGGGATGCAGGGATTGCCCCATCCCCGGCAGCGTTCAAGGTCAGGTTGGACACGGGCTTGGAGGAACCTGCTCTAGAGGAAGGTGTCAGAACCTTCCAACCCAACCCATGCGCTTCACTTGCGCCAGGAGAACACAGGGATGTAGGGACCACCTCTGCCCCTTACCTCCCTCTTTGCTCCCTCCTTCGTTCCACCCAAACCCCACTTTGAGGTGAGCGTCCCCAGGGTTTGTGAACCGCAACACTCGCGTCAGCTCCCAAGCAGAAGGGACACGGGCTCCCTCCTCACCCCCAGCACTGGGCCAGGAGCCACCAGCTCTTACTGAAATGTTTATTAAGATCGAACTCCAGAACAAGGGAGCGAACACAATGTGTGTGTGGAGCAGAACAGTTCTACATCGATTCCTCCTCTCTATGCAGACATGAAACAAACCAAGTCGAGAGTATACAAAAAACCCAAAGAACAGAAAGTGCAGAACACAATAAACCAGTTCTCATGCAACAAATCGTCTTCCTTTCTTAACTCGAGAACACAAAATAAGCTCAATGGTGTCGAAAGCAACATCACCCATACATTTATGCCCTCAACGCACTCAAACATTCATCTGTGACATTACTTTGCTTTATCCCTTTTTCCTCGGAAAACAACAGTATGTGTTTAACACATGCTTATAAACATTGCTAAACTCAGCAAGAGCTAGTATAGTGCCCCAACTTAATAAGTTGATAAAACAGTAGTTGTCATATGGCCAGTTCTCAAAGGAACTAAATATTCTCTTCTTTTTTTTATCTTTTTTTAAGCCTTTTTTAATTCATTTCCCCACTATGAGATGCCTAAAATGCAGCTTGCTATGAACAGGAGGCATTTCGAAGGAGCTGGTCACGGGGCTACCCAAAGGGTTTCGTGTCCATGTTACAGCAGAAGCAATGATCAGTTGGTGAGATTTGGAGCTGCCAATTGGTTGAGTACGAAGTCTTGGGGTTTTTGGAGCTATTTATGGCAATTTGGGTACCACGGAGGACTGAGTTCGTGCAGAGGAAGTAAGGTGATGCCTCGTGGGGCTGAACCATCCCAGGGGGTGTTGAAGTCCAGATTTCAGCTTCATTTAAGTAACAAATGCATCAGAGCATGGCAAACGGAGCCACGTCCTGGGGTTTGCTCAAGTTTTAGCAGTCACAAGGGCATCAGAAGCCTCTTCATTGTAGCAGATGCTCTTTGATGGGGGATAGTATTTGCCCCTCTGGGTATCACTCAAGGTCCACTGCGCTCCCTGGGCTGAGGGAAGGTGGTGTTGACCCTGTGAGAACCACAGGGGTGAGGAACCAAACAGAACTGGTTCTGCAGGACAGGGTCTCAGTTTAACTGACAAGGAAACCTGGAACACCCCATGAGCAGATCACAGCATGGAAAAGGCAACTGAACCTAACACCATCTTCTAAGTGTCCACGCTCCAGCTGAGGATCTGCAGCTCATCCCAATGGCTCCTTCCAGCCGCAACATGAGAAACAGAGACCTTTGGGTAGCGCCACAAAATGACCAGTTTTGACTTTACAAACGTTCAGCTTTGTCGTTTAAGGAAGAACAAAGAGGCAGAGGAGGCTCAGGCCCCATAAAGAGTCTGCAAAGAAAAACACAATTTGGTATTTCTCCTACACAGTCGCCACTAACGTTCTCCTGTGCAACATTTGGTGTTCGTTACATTTATTTGGCCTTTTACAAAGGAAACGAGGACAAACTCAGCTTCTCTTCCACAAATAGACAGTCCAGGTACTGAAGCTGCTACATGTGCTTGGATACCATGCAGGAGTTGATTTGCTTGGATAGGATACGTATTTGGAGCTGAGCTCGTCTCGCATGGAATGAGGGAAACCTGGAGGAACTCAGTTGAGAACATGGTGAGGACAGTGATGAGCACACGAGCACTGAAGGTATTTTGCCCAGAGCAGTGTGTATGTAAAGGTACACACACACAGATGCACACACACCTTAAACCCCCAGCCCCTCGGTGGTTGAACTGCAACTCATTGCAGGGATGGAGCAGTGGAGTGGTTACATCTTTGAGACCATGAGTGGCCACCAGAAACGAATGAATCCTGACCCCTGAATTCCCCTCCTGCCCAGGAACACTCTGTGCTCCTCCCCACCTTCCTCGTAAATGGGACCTCAACGTCCCACTGCTGTAATGGTGGATGCTGGAGGAGGACCCAGCTCATCACCAGTCAATGATGGATGGATGCATCTAATGATGGAACTGAGGTTTTAACGAGGTACCTGGCACTAATCACTGCTGCTGCTGCTGTTGTTCCATGTGCTGAGGGGTTCAGATCAGATGGGAGAGGAATGAGGAAGCCTCAGCCCTCACTTCCACGCTTCTGGGGAAAACCTCACACAGCATCAGCACTGGTTACAAACCCCAGAGGCTGAATTTGCAGCTACCTCCTTCCCAGCCTACCACACTGGGAATATCTTAGTCCATAAAGGCTCCAAGTGAAAGGGGAAAGGACGGGGTGTGTTTCAAGAAGCACGAACTTCCATTGGATTTACTGCCTTCCTCCCTTCTGATGATGAACAACCCTCATCCTTCCATAAATGCTCACTCCTGCACTAGCAAATGACCCAATCCATGTTATTAAAGGCTATTCATGTAATAAATCTCTTTGAAAGCCACCTAACCACCAGGAAGAGAAACATTCCGAAGAAATTATTGCTCTGGAGTCTGAAATTGCCATCCACAACCAGCACAGCTCCCGCTGGACTCCTGCAATAACCCACCAGTGCGGATCCATGCTATGCCTTGCTGAGGGGCTGAAGTTTGAGCTTCTCTGCTCCCATGTGAAGTGTCTACCTCTGATGCAGCTTAGTGCCATCAGCACTTGAGAATCCAAGCACTGACAGTGTCTCATATCTGAGGTTGTGCATCACCAGCACTGCAGCAGGATCTGTTAAAGCTGTTGATAGCACAGAGCAACACAGAATGAAGCCACCAAACCTCGAGCCTACGTGGGATCAATGTGATTCTACGGTGACATGAACTAAAAGTGATGCTTATTGTCACCAGGAATAAACAAAAGCCACCTCAAATCTCTCTTCCCACAACTTCTGCAACAAACAGACAAAATCCTACTTTATATCTTTTGATCATGACCAAAAAATGAATGATTTTGGTATCAAAAGACAAGGTAAGGGACACAGGAAGAACTAAATCATGGCCCACTCTACCTGAGAAGTGCTGGGGTTAGGAAGAGAACTCAAATCCAAGCAGAGCATTGCTGTGGAGGATCTCTGGAGGCCCTCCTGGCAAGCACAGTGCAGGCAGCGTGGTGCTTCCATGGCCATGGGACAGGAGGAGACACTTTGGCTCCTTCTTCTGGCAACACAAATGCTTCAGCACGCTTACAATGAATACTGATTGCCTTCAGCTGTAAAGGGGGGTGTAGCAGAGCTTCCTGCTCCACTGCATGGTGTACATCCATGTGTTCTGTTACAAAGAGCAATTAAACTGCCCCAGAAACAACCCTAAACGTGGATTTTAACATCCATTTCTTCACCATGAGGCAATGCCAAATGCTGGCTGGGACAAAGCTGGCCCTGCCTCTGACTGAGAACCTTTGGGCTGGAAACATCCTTCTGCTGGCTGAGACAGCTGAGTTAACGTGTGTGAGCTCAGCCCCAAAGGGTTTCACCTTCCCTCTGCTGGGTGTGGAATGAGAAGGAGCCTCAGCTTCCCCTTTGCAGCTCAACCTTTGTCAGCTCCATGGTGCTGGGAAAGAAATCTTGGCTGAGGAAGGTGCCATGGGGAGTAAACGGTGATCTGAAACCACCCCTGAAACTCACTGGGGAAAAGGGTAAGGCTGGCACTGCTCAGAAGATGCAGACAGTTAAACTGTAGAAGAATCTGAAACAGAGGATAAAATAGGGGGGATTTGACAGTGTTCACTGCAACAAAAGCAGAATCTTCAAGGAGCTTCAAATATTAAGTATTAAAGCCACTTTAAGATGCCTAACTCAGTGTGTGTTTTACACTAACGCCGGTTACAGGGTGAAACACAACCTGTTCTATATGAACATCGCTAGGATATATATTAAATGTAACTGAGATGATCAAGTTCACGGCAGAAGTTCAGTTCAAGTGTTTCTCACAACTGATTTCTTCCAGGTCTCATGTTCTTCAGTAGTATCACTCCCCTGTCTGAACACAGGTCACAGTGTGTGTTCTACATAGAAAAGAGTCACCTTAGCGACAAAAAAGACTTCCTCAAGACACTTGGAAAACCAAACAACCCCTAAATCCTGTGGGATTATGTGCACTTCAGTGCTGGGTGATTGCACCAGCCTAAAGCCAACATTGTCCCCTGTGACAGAACAGGACATCAGCACTGAAAGCCTCCAGCTAAGAAATCCCTGGACTCCACCAGGCATTTGTCAATGACGTTGGCCAAGACTGAGCTCTAACTTCAACCACACCAAACCACAGAGCTCTTCAATCCACTGACAATTCAAGTAATCTGTTAAAAACTCCTTTTCTGTGTGAAACAGATATTCTTCCATTGGATGACTCTACTGCAGCATCACCTACACCATGCATTTTGCAGCAGTGCAGTGTGAGAAGTCTGAGGCAGCAGGAACCTTACAAAGAGCTGTGAGTTATCTGTTTAGCACATGGATTAAGTGCAGCCCATGGGACCATATGGGAATGAGTAAAAATGGCATCACAGACACTGCTCAGAAGACAACAAATGGAAGTTTGGTTTCTGCAGTTGCTTTTAGGTGGCTGCTGGATCACTGAGCTGTGGCTGCCCACGGACTGGGGCACGCTGCTGGGGATCCAAGAGCTACATTAAACCAGATGTGCACAACTCTTTCAAGCTCTTCATAGAACAAAGGTCTTTGCACTGCAGCTATGTCCTGAATCAAGGAAGGGGATGCGGAGGTTGCGCTGATGACACTGGGACAGCAGCTCTGAAGAGCCTACGATTCCTCCAACACAGGGATGGGAACAGCAACACATGGGTTGAATTTTAAGGCCTAAAAGCCATTTCTTACACAGATTTTGATACACTCAGACTATGTCATAATGTGACAGAGGTAGGCCTTAGGTTTACCTTGTACTGACACTGTGCCTTTACCTTGGCTGCTGTGCTCACAGCCAGGAGGTTAAAGGATCAAAGTGCAATCAAACAATGACTTCCTTTCCCTATGAAAGAGAAACCACATGCCCCTTCCCATGAAGCTGACCCCAGAGATGCCCTTTCTCTGCGGCAGCTTCCTCCAGAGACGATCAGCTTTAAATGCCGTTCACCAGCACACAAACCCCCCAGCTAAACATTGTCACAGCATATTCCAACGACATTCATAATACGCAGCACTTGTGATAAGAACCTTGTGAGTGCTGATCACCTCTCCCCGCTGCTGCTCCTTCCATCTACAGCCGACATCAAGCACTCAGCATCTCCCTCTCTTGACAAGCAGCAGACCTGGGAGCTGTTGTTAACAGTGTGACTAAAGGATTCACAGCAGTTTCTTAGAAACTGCAGTAATTGCTTTTGTTTTGCTTGAAAATAACAGCAAAAAAAACCCTATCTTTGTCATTGCACTAATAAACGCCATGAAGTCTAAAATGAACATTAAACAACTGTCGCTGTCAGACCAATAATATCATGCTCATGGAAAGAAATGGATCGAAATGTCACAGGGTTTTGATTGAGCTGTTACACGAGTGAAACCTGAAATGGTCAGACAAAAGAAGGTAGCAAGAGACTAAGTTGAGAGAGCTTCCATTTTCAGTTAAAAACAGCTGAAAACTTCATTTTTCCTAAGAGCTAACTGTATACACTGTGAGTCTCATGCAGGTTAATAAAACTTACTCGAAATCTAAATGTATCCTTAATAAAAAAGTGTTCAGAGATGATGTTTCTAAGCTGGAGAGAAAGCAATCGGCGCCACAGCTACGGCTTCAAACCTAGATGAAGGACTACAGGATTTCATTTACATGTTTGCACAAAACTGCCTTTTCGGTTTTAGCTACAAGTAGTGAAGATCCGAATTTGCTCTCCTGGAAAAGAAAAACCCCACCCCAAGTCCTCGATCCTGCACCTGCAACTCCCTGGAATGTGGTGAAGGAGCAGCGGTGGCCTCACACGGCTGACTCGCCCTCCAGCCCTGCCGCAGACTCTCCTTTGCGTGTGAGCTTCAGCACGGGCGGTTTCTCGGTGCTGGTGCCGTTGGCCTTGGCTGGCTCTGGAGGATCAAGTCCCTTCTGCTCTTCCTTTGGCTCCTCGTTGACTTCAGGGTAGATCACCAAGAAGGTGGCTGTCAAAAACCCCAGGAAGGATCCCACCGAAGCCACCACGGGAATGACCCTGACGGTGCCGACCGCGTCCACCACGCCACCAAGCGCGGAGGCCACGAGGATCTGGGAGATGTAAACCTGACAGGACAGGATGGCACAGTCTATGCCGAAGCCACGCTTGGAGTTCCCGGGGCTGTGGTGGATGTACTGGAAGGAGACAAGAAACGTGTTTAGGAGGCGAAACAACGGATGAGATTAAACCAAGTATCTAAACACTATGATCCTCCTCAAGTGGTCACCTTTGTGCCATCCTTGTGCCTCCTAATCTACTTAGCATTGGCCTCCTCACCTTGCACCAACAGGCAGATATTTACCGGGGCACCACTAGCACGAACTGGCTTAAAGATTAGGTTTTGTAAAAAGGATTTACATTAAAGAGTTGGTAGAAAACATTTTTACGACTATGAAAAGGAATCCGCATCCAAATGCATGAATGCAATGAATCCAATATTTCACCCAGAGAAATATGTTAAAATAAAGGCTCCTCCTGGAACCTGTAATCCAAATGGAACAGTGCTAAAGAGTGGAAAATAAATGTGTTCTTGTTTTCAGCAGAATCAGTTTGTCTTCCATCACCCCAAACTTATAGCTGCACTTCCAGATTCCCCTCAGTATCTAAGACTGTGAAAAACCTGAGTGATGCTGACATAACACATTAGAAACAGCAGTAGTATCTAGGTATACAATACATACTCCAGTAATGATTTAATCCCTCTTCATCTATCATAAGCAGCCAAATCTTGTTATACATCAGCACAGGGTTCAGCAACCATGACCCCACTGAGCCAACTTGATGCTAACAGCATCTAAGTAGCAGTGCTTGTTTGGTTGAAGGTGATTCTACCCCCTCTACTCTGCTCTTGTGAGACCCTCCCGAAGCACATAAGAAGGACATGAAGCTGTTGGAGCAAGTCCAGAGGAGGCCATGAGGATCATCAGGGGCTGAAGCACTTCCCGTATGGAGATGGGCTGAGAACATTGGGGTTGCTCAGCCTGGAGAAGAGAAGGCTGCGTGGAGACCTCAGAGCAGCTTCCAGTGTCTGAAGGGGGCCTACAGGGATGCTGGGGAGGGACTCTTCTTTAGGGACTGTACTGATAGGACAAAGGGTGATGGGTTCAAACTGAAAGAGGGGAAGTTCAGGTTAGACATGAGGCAGAAGTTCTTCACTGTGAGGGTGGTGAGGCACTGGAACAGGCTGCCCAAAGAAGCTGTGAATCCCTGGCAGTGTTCAAGGCCAGTTTGGATCAGAGCCTTGAAAACATTCCACGTACCTGTTTAATATCATGGTATTGTCCCAGAAGCGCATAGGGGCAGTAGGAGATGCTCATGGACACTATTCCCATAGTGCTGATCATTATCATGGTGACGTACACATTGGGGAATATAGCCATGACTGCAGTGCCAACACAGAAACCCAGCGTGCCCAGGATGTAGATCACTTTTATACTAAGGTCGTAGTTGTCCAAGTATTTCTGCAACAAGGCTGTGGAGATGAAAAACGAAACATAAAAATCAGTTTACTCAGTGAAGCTCCATGGTATTGATGTGGCCAGGACAGGTCAATATGCTGTTTAGGACTTGGATGCTCACTGCATATTTGGCCTGTCTCAGCAGCATAGCTCAACTCTCACTTGGAAAAGGATGTCTTGCTCCTTCAGAAACCAGGGAATAAATGACCTCAGAGACTTGCCTTCTGAGGCAAAACAAAATGCTTTGAGATTCAAACATAGCACGGTCCGCTCAGTCCATGCAGTAACCTTACCTGGTTATGAACTTTATCAGTGCAGATACACCCTGAGCACAGATTCTGTTTCTAATGCAAACACTTCTAAGCAAAGCCATCAGGTAATTGATATTTATAGCCAACATTTCAGTTTGTGCTCAGAAACAAGCTGCCCACCTGAACTTGGACGTGTTTCGACACAGAAGCAGTCCCAACCATGCTGATCTGTGCTGGGTATGTGCCTGCATATGTGCTGCAAAAAGCAGAATGTGTCAAAGCTCTCAGGTTCAGAGTCTGTATTCTAGGCCCAAACTGTCTGTAGCTGGTTTACGTTACTAGAGAGCATGAAAGCTTTGCCAGAATAGGTATTTATAACTTGGATTTTAAAACCAGGCTTTGCAAAACCCTTCTCACATATGCTTGAATCTTTTCACAGGCATCATTTTAGTTTCCTGATGACTAGCTAAACGCCATCCAACATCCTTTGATAGCATTTTGTGCATTATGCCACTTAACCCATCTGTTCCTATTTTCACCTCTACTTTGGAGGTTTTTAAAATACTGATTCTTAAAGAAGCCCCCCCATATGACCATGTATTTTCCAAAATATCCATCCCAAAGGAGGCTGATGGTAACTGAAGCAAAACTCTTTTTCCCTTGAGAATGGAAATGAAGTGATTTCCACTGTCTGATTATGCAGCCTCTTACCTGAACATACAGCAGCAGTAGCAGCATAAATTACTAGTCCCCAGCATCCCATCTGAACTCCAGCATTGTAGGCATGTAACTCAGTTGAGTTAGAAGGGGCCTGCAGCAAACACAAGCACAAACTCATTGTAATGAGAACATCCCAGAAATGAGTAAGAAAAAGCAGTTTTGCCTGTGGTAAGTGTTCCTTACCTTTGGATCCCCCTGAAAGATGACCTGTCCCATGAAATCCGTATAGAACACAGCTTCAGCAATGATGGAAAACCAAGTTAAGAGGTGACAGACGCACAGTCTCAACAGCTCCTTTGGCATCTTTAGCATGGACAACCACAAGAGCCTGACAGTGGTTTCGGTCTCCCCCTCCTCACTCTCTGTGTCTCCACTGGAATTTGTCGTGCCGCTCTGATTCCGATGTCTGCACCTCTGTCGTTGCCACTTCTGCATGTCGTAGATATCGTTCATGCTGCGTGAGGACTTGATCAACACGATAGCGTTGGCGCGACGGAAGCGATAGCGGTGGGAGCCTATCTTGCCATAGTAGGAGAAGGTGTACGATGGTTGACGGTAGAACATGTGCCGCCGCCGCCGCATGGAGTTTGAAGTGCTGGATTGCTTCATGCCTATCCTAGTGTGCCCGTTGAGGAACTCTTTTGGTAGAGAGCCATTGATGTTTGGGGCTTTATCTTCATTTAAACGATTATCAAGCAACATGTCCTCCTCTTTCTCATTGTCCCTGAGGAAAGCAGAGAGGTGGTTGAGTTTGGACTTCATGGTCTCTTGGCTTGTGTTGTGGGGAGTGTTTGGATAGGAACCATCCTGAAAAATGGAGGGTTCGATGTCATGCAGAAAAAGCAGCTCTGATTCAATTTCCAATGTAGCATCGGGCATGTGTAGAACTGAGTCACTCTTGCTTCTCACAATGTTCACCTCGAGGAACTCCATACTGAGATCATGCTCTGACTGAACCTCATCGTGGAACATGGAGGTTCCATACGGCTCTTCCTCACTAATTACATTCAGTCGGTTCACAGGGGGAAGACTACCACTGAGTTTGACACTAGAAAGGGTGTCTCCTTCTTCATCAATCCTGTCCTGCTGAGGGTTATACTGCTCTTCTTCAATGCTGAAAAGGTGGAGAGCAACGGAGACAGAGAAAATAATGGCTGCGAAGAAGAAAAGGACTTGCTCTTGAGACTTAAAAATATCACCCAAGAAGGTCTGTGTCCAGTCCAGCCCTCCTAACATATAACCAATTGCTCCCCCAAGACCTGTGGAAGAGAAAACAATCAATTCAGTCACACTGGATCATCAGGAAGACTTGACAGCTGCAAAACCAGCATCGACTAACTCCATACCAGCTGAAAACGCATGGATGTTAAGGGCCATGTCTTGCTCTTCACTGTCCACCACATCCAACAAGTAGGCCCGAATTGGCCCTTCTGTTGCATCAGCGCAGAAGTCCAACACCACAACACCAAGCACTGTGAGAACTATTCCAATGGGCTGCTTATCTGGGACATCACCGATAGCCAGACCTGAGGAGAAACAGAAGAGGGATCTGAGCACGTTGTCCCAAAAGGGAAAGCTGCTAAGAGCAAGCTTAACTCCTTAAGAGAAAGGTGGCCAACATGCTCACTGGAAACATCCCTTTACAGAGTAAAAGGGCAATTTCAGCTCTTTGGCACAGCTTCATGGAAGGTGTGGAACAAAGATTATATTCTAACATTTGTAATATGTAAGAAAGATGTTTTGCAGTACGTTGTTTTAAAAGCATCTCTTAAACCTTTCAGAGCATTGGCTATTGACAGCCTTCTTGCCATGGTGTCCAATAAGCAATGGTTGCAGTACACCAGTATAAATGTATTTTAACCCCTTCATCCCTCTGTTTATCCATATTTTCCAGATCACTTTTATAAGCTGAAGCAACACGAAGAGATTTTGCACTGCAAAAAGCATCAGTTGGCTTCTGTTGATAGCAGGGGATGAAATGGTTTTTGTCTGCTGAGCAGAAAGGCAGCATTAGGGTATAACTGGGGAATTTGTCATGAAATAAACCACTGACAAGAGCATGAATTACTTGGATAAAGGAGATTTAGAAGTTACACATGCAACACTGATAAAACCATTAGTGTAACTGATGAAAATGACTGTGGAGATCAAGTGGCTGAGCCACTAAAAATCAGCTAAATCTCAAGAGCTGATTCCTTCATATTCAATCCTTGTTTATACCAAGGCCTCTGAATGCTGAAGAAGTTCATACATGTTCCACACTCAGTTGAATATTACAAAGGAAATGGCAATGGTGTCAGTGCTTTAGATTTACAGGAAACCTGAACAGTGCATATAGTGGAGAGAACAAGGGCTGAATAAGATCTATCCACTGGTGTTCTCCTGGGACATGGTTGTACTATTATTAGGATTAGCAAACCTCTTTTACTGCTTTATCTTATTGTATATCTGCTCTAAATAGTAGCTCAGGTACTGTCTTACACTGACATCAAGTGCTGTCTTATGCTGATGTAAATGCTGGTCTAATGGAAGTGCCCCTGCCATGGCAGGGGGTTGGAACTGGATGATCTTTAAGGTCCCTTCCAACCCAAGCCATTCTGTGATTCTACAGTGCTGAATGTTAGTGGCAAACCTCGATCGTCTAGTATGGAAGAGATCTAAAGAAGAACACAGAAGAGCTATCAGTTCAGTTCACTCCAGGCTCCCTTGGGAGAGGCACAGCAGCGTTTAAAGTGCTTTTCAGAACAGGGTTTTCCTTCAGAATCTACCACAATCAGTTCCAGGAATGGATGCACAAAGCACTCAACTCACTTTTGCAGTGCACTGCAACACTCTCTGTGTTTAAAAGAAGTTTCATGGCATAGGAGTACCACTGGAACACCTGGAAAGCACAAGCTTTCTGGAAAGCCATGCACAGACCGGATTACTGAGCAACCAAAAAGTAGAGAGAAATCACAGACAGCATTTTTGTAACCTTATTACAAGGTGATAGACTTCAAAATAAGCCCATAAACTGTGTATAAGGTTTGCCTGCCAGCATCAATGGCTACGGACCTAAACTACTGTGAGGAAGTAGAGCTTCCTACCAATTAAAATCTCATAATGCAGTCTAACATATTGCACACATCTGGAGGAGGAGGAGTACGTCTTGGAGACATCACCACAATACAACTGATATCATATGAGAGCAATTCAAATAATTAATATCTATTACTTGGGGAAATTAAACCAGCATAAGTTAAATGTCATTCATCTGAACAGTTTGTCCATTGCAGAGAACTCAACCCCGTTACATGGCATCCAAAATCTGGCTTCAAAAAGCAAAGATGCTGAGCCAAGGTAACATAGCACTCATTTCCCTCCTTAGTAAAACTTTTTGACAATGGAACTGCAGCAAGCTCCCAAAAAAAGAGAGCCAAGAGGATATTATTAGGTGCAAAGTTCCTTTCATTTGCATCAGTCCAACCGTGATGTAAACAGTTCCCCAAATGTACTTGCTGTCACCTCTCCTACGCTAAATTTACAAAGAGATTGGAGATTAAGGTCTGTAGTAAACTGCATTCAAGGGAAACTATTTTTACCAGCCTTGATGGGGGCTCAGGAAAAATCATTTTCCCACATGGCTTTTTGATAAACAAATATTAACTGTGCTCTGGACTCTTTCAATACCAGCTCTAAGAAAAGCACCAGAAAAAGTGAAAAGATAATTTCTGAAATAATGCTGGAAACAGGATGTGTTGCCAGATATGCATTAAAGGGAAAATGGATCACAACAGGAAACATTTCCCTGTGAACAGGTTGCTACAATTTTCCCATGTCAAAGATCGACCAAATTTGTCTCAGCCCCTGCAAACATTGTGCTGGCAACCATTGTATTAACAACACTGTATTACTAGTTACAGCCACGACTGCATAATCCTCGGCACAGCACCCTGATGTTAGAGTAAGGATAAAACCATGCAAGGTGCATAGCTCAGATGCAGTGATTTCTACTGATTTTAACACTAAACACAGGTTAAATTGACTGTGTCTTGTTATCTTTACTTCCTGCATCAAAATCTAACAGCGGGTATGTCAGCAGAGATGCATACAGGTGATGTCTTTGTTATTTACCTATAACAGAACCATTAAGGAAAAGTGCAACTCCAAAGAGGACACCAACGCAGAGAGCAAGAATGAAAGGCCGCCGGCGGCCCCAGCTCAGCGTGCAGCGGTCACTGGCCGAACCTATAAGCGGAGTGAAGATCAAGCCCAGGATGGGGCTAAGGAACCACGTGACGCTGTAGTATTGTTCAGGAAGACCTAAAACAAAGACAAAAAGGGATTTTAAGGTCATGTGGTATACAGCAAACATTTCACTTGTTATATACCTTTGAAACTGTAAACTGATCAATCATTTACCTGCAGTAAGTTCTCTCCCAAATGAACCACTCCATAAAGATTTCTTGTCAATAGGTAAAAAATAACAGCTAAGGAAAGCACAGACCATTTAGTTCTCAAATACCTGGGCAATAAGAAGGTAGCAATAGGTATATTTAAGCTACTGAAATACAACAATCAGTGATATATACAACAGTGGAGCCATGAGTCTACATTAGCTACTACTGACCAAAATCTGCTGAGCTGTACTGAGTGTGTTGCATTTCTTTTGATTGGGGCAGGTAGGGGTGGCCTCTGTGAAGTTCCAGCAGCCAAAGTTGGCTGTATTAGAAACCAAACAGCTTTGCCTCATCCTCTATCCACTCGTGGACTATAAACCCCACAATCTTTGGGATGCTTGGAAAGCCTTCAGCACTTGGTAGTTGTATACACATATCCCACTGTCAACACAACTCGTAACATTCAACAGGAGTTGAATGTTCAACAGTAGTACTGTTCATCTAAGGCCACCACCACAAAGATTAATGGACTGAGAATGATGGACAGAATTCGGCTGTCAGATGAAATGTCCCCTTTCTAAAGGGGACAAAAACATTTACTTATAGAATTGAACAACAGATGATAAAAGGAAAGCACATTCTTAACCTCTAGAGAAGTCTAAGAAGGCTTGTGTATCTCTGCTATCCGTGGGGTTTTTTTCCAGCTCTGAGGTGAGTGTTCATAGGATCAGACGGAGACAAACTGGATTTATGATGTGATACTTACCTAGAAACAGCACTTTGTAACAAGTTGCTTTTTAATATCTATTTTAACAACAACGATTTAACATTTTTTACAATCACATTTTAATAATAACTTCTGGAGAAGGAAAGCAAGCTCCAAAGCCTACTCCACACCTCTCCAGCATGGAGAGCAGTGGCCTGCAGATGGCAGCCTGGCCCAAAAGAGCAGCTCCACTCGTGTCCTTTGAGATCTGGCGGTTTATCAGCTCAGGTCAGGTAACCACACTCAGCTGTTTCTTTGTAAAACATTAAAAACAAAGCAATCCATTTCTTGCAGTCCAACTGATGCCAAGACTGAAAATCTCAGTGTCTTCACCCCAGGAAGGAAAACTATTTATTATTCAAACCCATATTTGGTTTGTGTAGGATTTGACCTTTGCTGGCGAGATCAACCTGTACCTTGTGTTCTCTGTTCAGCACACGGAAGCACCCATTACCAAGCAGGATTATACCAATCCCTGCTCCAAATAGCCACTGCTGCAAATTTGGAAGTCTAATCTCCTGCTGTTTAAAGTATCATCAAATCTTTACTAATAGCACTGATGAAAAAGATTTTCCTGAGACTGTTGTGCGCTCTGCAGTGATGCAGAGATCATGTTATAGGAAAAGAACCTATTTTGGGCCATAAATGACAAATTTCATCATCAGGATTCAAAATCCAGGTGTAAAGCCAAGGTCTGTGTGATCTGACTCAGTGGAACTAGATTATCTTAAAGGTCCCTCTCAACCCAAATCATTCTATGAACAAGCTAATGGCAACAACTGCCTTGATGAATAGAGAGTTAGTGAAGAGATTTGCCTCTTCTGATCCTGCCCAATCCGTGGTTTTGGACCAAATGAGCCCATGAACATCCTGCCCATGGAGGAAGACGGTGGCATCACATTTAGGCCACCTTTGCTTGTTTGAGGCAGCTGAAGGCCTGTGCCAGAGGCCAACACAATACATCGGCACTTACCACGTAACTCCCTTTGTGGGAGGTTGTAGATTTCTACGAAAGGGCTGTTCCCATCATGGTTCAAACCACTACCTCCTGCTTAGTTTTTCTACCAGTTAGGTGATGTCTTGGCTGACATGGAAGTTTCAGGTGAACATTCTTAACAGCAGGGATTATTAGGTTTAAAGCCCTTGTTGAAGAAGCCATGGCTGTTCACACCATTCCTCCAGACCCCAACACACAGCTTCTTTAACAAGCACTCTCCTAATCACAGCTACAATTAGCTAGACTGAAATCCAAATAAAGGTGCAGGAAAACCTCCATATCCCTGTGGTTTAACATTAACTTCCCAGTGTTCAGCAGCCCTCCCAAGCCCACAAGTGGGCTGGGCACTGTGTGTGTAACTGGCACCTCACCTGGTCCAGGATGCTATCACTGAGCAATGCCTGAGCTGACATATGGATAGAGGTAGCTTCTTAAAAGAAACTGATGGGAAAGAGAAAATATTTAGTTCAAGAGAAGCAAATCCAAATGGTTGGCAGGTTCTGATGCATTTAGAAGGAATGATTTTTCCACAGGACACATAAGAAATGGCAACGTGTAAATACTCATCCCACTTTGCCTCCACAAAGCTGTCCTGTTGAGCAGCAGCTACAAACTGGAGGTTGCTATTGTGTGATGCCAAATCACTGCAGCCAATCTGTTCTAAACAAAGGTGGAAGCTAGAGCTTAACCAGCATCACTGATCATATTGTAGTGAACACCAACATCTGAAATAACTTGGTGTCACATCACTGCAAAAGGGCTGTACACTGAGAAAAGGCATTTCTTTGCTGAATTATGTTGTGACTTGTGAATTATGAGCTGGGACATCTGAATCGAGCTCATCCATCAGCAAACACTTGCGAGACATTGAGAAGGCTCTGCAATAAATCACAGTCCTTTTCTGTTACTAGTATTACAAGCACCATCCTCTCTTAGATGAATAAACAACCTTAGACAGAGATGTTAAGTACAACGGGCCCAGTTAAGAGACTCTTTTAATATTCCAACTTTCACTGAGACAAACAAATTGTTTTAATGGAGACTATGAGTAGAAACAATGAGAAAGCACCTACAGAAGAGGGACACTCAGAGTGCTATCTAGGGACACGCACAACTCATTGTCCCTCTCTCTTTCAGAAGGATGTCTACAACAGCATTTCTTGGGGGTGCCCACAGATTTTAACCAAAAAAGTTCTGGAAACACTTAACCCATTTAAAATGATGATTCAAAATGAGTTCTGTGGAGAATTAAACCCTGTTTACAAATGCTTTCCCTTCAAACCTGCCTATTTCTAAATCAGAAAGACGGGGATTTTTTATGCTTTAGAGCCTCAGTTCATCAACTCTCATTAAAAATGTTCTAAGACTATTGAAAGGTTGAGTGACCTTTATGACCAGCAGTATTCTGACTCCAATACTTTGAGGATCAACTCTGCAACTCAAAATCAGACTCCAGCCTTCATTCTAGTTCTGATTTTACAGGCGAGTAAAAGAAAGGAAAGAGGTTTTTTTACCCAACCTCTGTTCCATGCCTACAATCAGGGAGTCTTAAATCTGTACCTTTCCATGTATGAGTCAGAGGAGAGAGATAGAGATGCTTTCTTGAGAAGGCTTTATTTTTCCTGATTGCAAAGGGTGATCTTCCTATCATCTATATACTATAAATAAAAGCCTAAATCCAAATACTTACCCAAAAATGGCTTATTTTGCAGAAGACACAAATCTAAGAATGGAGCTTTTATGGAAGGGCAAAAAAGGACACTTATAAACCCAAGAACATTATGTTTGGAGATCCTTCTTTAGACAAACCACTTTGGTATCTTCTATTGAACTGCTCTTCAGTAACCCAAGCATCTATCTTTAGAAAAAGAGGCCATGATAAAAATCTTTAAAGATATTAATAGCCCAATGCCAAAAGAAATGGAAGAATCTCTAAAAAGCTTTCAGTGCTTCTCCACGTAAACAGGAAAGGGATAACTTTCAAGTGAAACACAAGCAATTCCCACAAAATTGCTTGTGTTTGGTAGGAGTCATCAACCTGAGCACAATGTGCTCTTTCTCTTGCTGTAGAAGTCATGCTATAGACTACTTCCATAACCTAAGTGGCAGGGCTCTTACAAATTGTATTCCAAGTGTAAGCTATCAATTTATAAAATCATCATCGGTGCTTTATATGCAGCTATGCAGAATTTAAACTAGATATCATTGATTAAATGAAGTGTATGACTTTTCTGTAAACTGTGACATCGTCACGTTAGTTGGTTACTCAAGTGGAAAACTGAGTGGAGTTAAGAGGAGATTCCTGATGGGAAGCTGGTACACGTATAAGCCAAAGCAAAAGAGCACAGGAAAAGTTGATTTGCCAGCAAAATTCCCTCCTGACCCTGTGTGACAGACAGCAGACTCCTCGCCAGAACAGTATGGGCAGGCAAACACAGCAACTGTTACAGCAGTGGGTAGTCAGGTTAGTTACTCAAAGCTGTCCTTTGCATTTGCCCTCTATCTCTTATCTTATTTCTTATCTATTGATAAGCCATAATCTATTCAGTCAACCAAAACTCTGTGAGATAACAGTTCTGGCCCCTAGAAGAGCCTCCTCCCTCTGTATAGATTCAGTTGTCACCTCTCATGTTGCTGGAAGTCAGATGTTTGGAAAGCTCACAGCCATGTTCCAATGGGTCTTCCAGGAGAGAGCTTTCTAAGGCACTGGGCACTACCTCCACGTCGCACAAAGCAGCACTTCAAAACATCCTTGCAGATGTTCGTCATAAAATTCATGCTTCAGGAAAGAGCTCAGAGGACCGGAGCAGCTCTGCTCTGGAGCCAGGCTGAGAGCGGGGCTGGGGAGCCTGGAGAAGAGAAGGCTCCTGAAGGGAGACCTCAGAGCAGCTCCAGTGCCTGAAGGGGCTGCAGGAAACCTGG
>JANRGW010023829.1:0-12503 GCA_024733675.1 Psilopsiagon aymara
GGAAGAAAAAGGGGGAAGTGAGTGAACAAACTGCGTGGCTGATTTACGGACTAAACCACGACATGGGCAGAGGATTTAAATCCTGTACAATGTCAGGACAAGCAAGCCATTTTGCTCCACGGTGATGTCTACTCAGGGCTGAAATGCTTTTACTTCCCCTGGTGCATGCCAAGTAGTGGGACACTTGAAAACACTCCAAACATTTTGCAAGAAAACCCTGGATCAAAAGATATTATGCCCCCATTTCCCATGTTGTCTGGGGCTTGCCCAGCTGCAGAGCAGCTTTCTTCTCAGCCACTTCTCCAGCCATAAGGCAACACAGGTAGGAGGCAGTTATGTGGCTGCTGGCAGAAACAAACACCTCCACTCCCTGTGCCTGGCTTCCCCAGGGCAATGTGACAGCTCAGCAGAACACAAACGGTGTGCCAGCTTGGGTCCTGGAACCCCCGTGGTGTCAGTGGCTGTGTCCACAGACCCTGGGCTTAGACAGAACGTATGTGGTAGCTGGGAGGCTGCAGGGCAGGCACTGAAACAGCTTCAGGACATGGTCCCATCAGCAGCCCCTGTTGCCTCACTGCTGGGCCAGGGCCTGGGCCCAGCTCCTGGCTGCAGGGCTGGTATGCTCCCAGCCTGTCCTCAGGCATGGGGCCCATCAAAGGAAGGTTGCTACTACCTCCAGCCATCACCCTGGGATGGCATGGGCAACTCCATGAATCAAAAGGTGCCCAGAAGTACACTACAGCAATCCATGCCTGGAGCTTTGCTGCTCAGTAAACAGCAGTGGCAAAACCTGTGGGTGCTTTACAATGCTGTATCCATCTTCTGGGGACAGCACCTGAAGCATCACAATCTGCCTGTCTCTCTATCTGCAAAGGCACAGCGAAGTAATGATATTTAGGCAATGTGTTGACAGTTTTTTTCCCTTTACCAGTCAGCAACCCACAGACCTCATCTTCCTGCGATCTCTCTTTCAGACACCCATGTACAGATGTGTTGCCAGAAAAAGCCCACTACCCTGCAATATCTCCTTCCTCTCCACATGGTTGGGAGCCCTCATCTGTGGCTGTTCCATTGCCAGCAGACCCCTATTGCACCACACCAGCCATGAAGCAGTGCTTCTGTATCCTCATATAAACTTGGAAGAATCTGTCCTTGGAATACCTCTGGAGGGCCATTTCAGGCTGCAGTGTAATCATTCTCCGTTTCACACTATTGCCTAATTGATCTCAGCCTGCTTAATATGGGTCTGTTTGACTCAAGATAATGCTGTTGATCATCAAGATGTTATGTGGAATAAGCATCCTGGCAAAATCTACTCTGTTAGTGCAGTTATGCCTGTCATTTAAAGCCATGATCAAAGAAAGAAGTACTCTGGGCAAGGTATATTTTCCAGAGCACCACAGCATTATGAAGCTATTATACCTTGCTTACTTACATAAGTCCTTGAGCAGTGGCACTGGAACACTTGGACACTGAGTCCCCTCTTGGAGGAAGCTGAGCCAGGCAGCATCAGCTACTGAGAGCTTGCTTCAGCATGAATGGTGTGGACAAAGGGGCACATTCAACCCTGTCAACTGTATCTGCTTCAAAAAACCTGATTCTCAAAGCCACTAAGGCAGCCCTCAAAAGAGGAGCACAGTCTTCAGGATGAAAAAACGTATTCGACTATATGAAATAGTGCCACCTGGTGAACTTCCTCAAAACAACCTTACATACATTTCCATTTTAACAATCTTTCCTGCTCCTCCTTCTCTTCAGCTATTCTCTCCAAGAATTTGAAGTGCCCTTGCTGGGAAAGAAAGGAATATATTTCAGGTGGCACTTTTACTCCTATTGATACAGTCTACTCCAGTCTTCTTATAAGGCAGACTAAGCTTAAAGGAGGAAAGAGAATAAAAAAAGTGGAAGATGAAAAGAAATGTGCCTCTCACACTTGGAGTTCTTTTCTTGGAAAGTCACAGTTGCAGCTGACAGCACAGACTCTATTAGCTATTCTAGGAACTTTAGCTCCTAGTCCTGGTAGAACATTTAGCTCTACTTTACCCCATTTCAGCCTTTGAAACAAAATTCTGCATTACTAGATACAAGATATCAATTGACTTTGTTTTTCTACCCACAGTTGTTATACCAAATTATTGTAAAGAGCAAGTATCTGTGTCTTAGAAGGAAAGCATATAAGCAAGTATATCAGGATGAAACCAGGTTACCTAAAGAGGAAATGAGTATTTTACATAGATATAATAAGGCCCTTTTTTCTCCCTTCCTCCTTTCCTTCTTTCCTTTTTCTAGGACACAAAGGGTATAAGAATAAGGAGACATAGGGGGTATTATAAACTCTTTGAGAATCTGATGGGAAAGGTTGAGCATAAATAATGAGTTATTCAATAAGTTATTTTGCTCTTTATTCTACTGCAATTATCACCTTTGAAATCAAAGACTTAAATGTTTTAATTAACCTTGATTTCATCCTTTAGTGTCTTCAGTATTTATCCTGCATTTAACTTAATCTAAAAAAGTGACTACGTTTGAGGAAGGAAAATCCTAATGAAGTAATGCCCATATAAAATTCTGAGGGGTTTTACGTCCCAAGATAACTTTGAAATTCTCAGTGTTGGGCTTTCTTTTCAGCTCTGAGTGACTTCTCCTTCTCCACAAAACCAAATACTTAAGTCCCATGACCCCTTCCTCTTCCCCACTCCAGGCTCTGTCCAGGAGAGACATACAGTGTCCAGCAGTGTTCCCTCTAATAAGAAGTATGCAGAGGACAGCCTGAAATTTCAAACAAATCCAGATTGTTATAAACAGAACTGCACAGTTTTCTTTTTCCTACTTGCTTTTAAGGAAAGAGAGAGAGTGACTGAAATCATGCTAATTCCAAGCAGTGAAAGAGATTGCTATGCTAGATGACTTAAGTTATGTGCATGCTTATGCAGAAACAAAGGCATAATGTTTTGTTGGCGTTATTGATCTGAGGAGATTGGCTCTTGTTATTGTGTCCTCATTCACAGCAAAAGTTAAACGAATTATGAGAAATTTGTGAAGGTATTTATTTTCAGGCCTTTTCTGGGTAAAGAATTTTGAAAGAGAATAAAAAAAAGTTCCCCTGTTTTAGTTTAAAAGAAAGAAAACTGTGTCCCAGAGTATCTTTCTAAACCTAAATAACATAGACCTGACATCTAATTAAAAACATCTTTTGGAAAACATGACTTTACTAGAGCTCTGATAAAGTAAGATTTGTGCCCGTGGGAAATGATTCCATTGAGGGACTACTTCCAGGAGCAGTGCTACAGGTGACCTCTGGCAATGTTATAAAAAAGCATAAAAGAAAATTTGTCTCTTATCTTTTGAGGCGTAAAATAGATAAAGAACACTAAGATCATTAAAATGGGAAAAACTTTCTGTATATGCCCTCTACCTCAACCTTGTCTACAGCTCATTCCCACCTGTGACACTTGAAAAGCAGTCACAAAAAAATGTTTATGAAAATCTTCAACTAGTTTAAATGTAAGGAATTATTTTTCATCATTCTCTTGCCCTTTGTTGCCTTAATCTTTCTTCTAATACAAAATTTATCAGATTTGGGATTTTGTTGATCTCTGCAGAATATTATCTGTATCATTTTTATTTCTCTAGTAAGCTCATGCCTTTATTCCGGGTGTTTATTTTCATATCTACAGTGAGCTTTACAAGGCATATATCTTTTTCCTGTTCCTGCTGACTGTAAAGAATATCTTTTTTTTTTTTTTTTTTTTTTAATATTGTAGCTTTATAAATATCCAAAGTGCTATAACAATGTAATTTTCCAGAACAATAGAAGCAGTAATAATCTGTCATATCTTTCTTACAATAACATAGCTACCCAATGAGTGACTTCTTTGAGAAGGAAGGGAAAGGTGGGAGAGATTAAGCATCTTAGACACTGTTTATATTATACAATTCTCAAAAGGCATAGGTTTCTGTTTAAAAGCTCTATCTTTATTAAAAAGGAACATATCTTTAGCATTAAGGTGACTGCATTTTGAAATACACAATAACATTGTGATACTTTGTGCTGAAATTTTTAGGGTTATGAAGGGGTCACCAAAAAAAAAAAAAAAAACCATATTGTAAAAAGTCACTGCTCCTGGCTTGTGACTCAGCAGTCTGTGAATCTGGAATTAGATTACTGTTTGCATTCTTTTACTCCCTACTGGAGAAGTAATATTGCAGACTTGAAACTCTACTGATATATCCATGTTAATGGATGCTTCTACTATAAGCTTACGGCAAAGATGTAAGGAAAATCTTAAGCATATGTCATTGAAGCTTACTTACTGCAAAATTCCTCCTTAAAGTTATAAATCTTAATCAAAGATGCATTTCCATACATTGTATTGTAATCAAATCAATGTACATCTGTATAGGGTTCAGAAGTCTCTCTCTAATCTGAGAAATATAACAGATTGACAATGAACAAAAGAGAAGTAAGGATATTTTCAATATTCACTTGATTTAGAGTGTCACATTGAAGATGACCCAATGTTCACCAGTTTACTTGTACCTGTTTTTAAAAAAATTAAAGTCTAGCCAAATTGCAAATATGTTTAGAACCAGAAACCTGGCAACACATGCCCTGGTTATCCTATAGAGATTGTCCATCAAAGTTCAGAATGTTACTATAGCTCTTATCTCCACAGTATTTTAACACCATTGTATAAAGATATTTATCCTTGTAGCTTCACAGTGAGGTAGGGAAGCAATATTGTGGTTTACTGTCACTAAGTAGTAGGAATATTAAAAAACTAATCCATAAAAGGTATCTTTCTTCCTATTGACAATTGACATTAGCATGCTGTATCCCCATGAACAGAACTTATCACCAACGCAAGGAACTATTCGACCAAAGGAATGCATGATAAACACATAAACGACCCTCAAATTCCCTCCTAGTCACTGTAGCCATAAACTTGAGTCAGAACAATTGTGTTTTGATTTGGTTTTATTTTTCTCAACAGTTGTTAAATACGGCAATACAATTTGACACCAAAAAAAAATTATCTCTGAGGAAATAATTTTATGTTTTGGGAGGATGCCTACTTTCCTAACAGCTTATATGTCACTATGCACTTCTTTTCACAGTTCATTGCTAGACATCATGGCAGCTTGCCATGAAATTAGGACATACCAGTCTCCTTTTCACCACAAGCTTTGTCAATGCTGCCATAGACACAGAGCTTCTAAGCTCCCTAGCAACTAGGAAAATCATAGCTGTCACAAAGTCATTGTTTTCAACTTCCCTGGATCCTAAGACTTTTAATTTGGATATTTAGTGGGAAATGAACACTACTGAAATTAATTCTCTCAGCAATTAAATTCAATGCAAATGTTCTGGTCTGGACTTTTGGAATTTTTATTTCACTAAAAGTATAAACTATATTGCATAAGTGAAATTAATTCTTCCTTTAAAGGGAATTAATTATGATACCCAGTCATTGGAAGATCCAAGAAAAGTCAGACATTCTGGTATGTTGGTATTTTCAGTTCTGAATTAGAAGACGAAAAGCCTCTTTTACATAAAACATTTATTTAATAGTAGTACATAAAATATATCACTCAAAACCTCTATTTAGGACGTAGGTGTTGTGCATCTTGAGATGGAGAGCAGTAGAACGCATGCACAGGAGTCAAGAAAAGGGCTAAAAGGAATGCTAATAGCATCAAGCAAGGCATCAGCAGCGCAAGGACAGGTTGCAAACCACAATACTTACTCTTCTGTTTTTAAGAGCTACTTTTTCCTAATTTTTATTACTCTATATAAGTTAGTTAGACTTAGTTTTATGAGTGGCAATATTTTGTCATGTTGAATTTTAGGAAATAAGATCATTTTTTCATAACTGTGCAAGTCTTCATCAGTACAGCATTAACTGCAAGTATGTTGCAAATGTCCAAATGAAACAAGAAAAGCATTCTAATCATATTATCTTTGTCATTTGTTAATTGTGTTCTCTGATCTGAGTGTATGTTAATGGATTAATAGTTATCTGAATTTTTCACTATCAACAAGGAATGCTTTTTACTAAGGGACAAATAATCAAAACAGAGAGATGAAACCATCTATTTGATGATCAGCTTACTAGGTGTGCCTTCTGAGATCCAACAACTCGTTCTGATTTTTAAATGTTGGTTGTTGGAGCAACAGATAGTTACTACATCTTGATGGGCTGAGATGAAAACACTGCATACTGTATATTAAGATACAGGGAGGTGTGAGCATGGCTTTTTTAACCTGTCTTTGGTAGGCATCCAAAAGTGTCAGCAGTGATTTCATCAAGTATCCAGCACTTTCCAAAAATAAAACCAAAAAACAAACCCTCAAAGAGTATTCACATGAGCCATCTGGTAAAACAGCGACATGTATTCAAAAAAAATTTAAAATGAAAAAAAAAAGAAATCCCAAACTGTATGAAAAGCCATCTGTATTTCTTCAAGTTTTCTCTGTCTGGCATGCTGTTTACTGTTTACTATTTCCCAGGCTCAATCGTACTGGGACTAGAAGTACAAATGCCAAAATACTATAGCTGAAGCCTACTGGAAAGTAGAACATACAGAAATGTCATAATAAAATTCTCATTGTCCTTATGAGATGCTCAGGCATGTTCTGCAAAAAAGGATTAAGAACAGCTGTGATATGTTTGTACTTTAAGATAATAAAAAATGATGAAGTCACTACCAAGCATATACTAAGGCATCCCTCACTCATTTTTATGCCACCATTGTTCTGCTGTGAAGCTTATTTCAGCAAAGGTTCAGGATAACTTTCTCTTTTGCAGTAGCAGGATCATTTCCTCAAATAATCCAAGAAGCATATATGCAAAATGTGTAAATCCATCTGCTCTGGGGGTAAAACCCACAAATTCTATTTTTGCTTAAGAACCTAAATAGTTAAAAGATTAAATTATCTAGCAGACATATTGTTACTAATCAATGAATGGGGGTGAAATTTTACTGCATTCTTCTAAGTATTAGGTTTCACTATTATTCTCACAAAAGCTTCACCATTAACAACTTCAGTTTCTAGTAGTAGAGATCAAAAACTGCCTGATATGTGTTTCAGAAAAAAAAAAAAAAAAAGAAAAATAGAAACAAGTGGCATAAAAAAAAATCAAAGTCAAACCACACTAAGCAGCCAACATCTCCTCAGATAGCTGGATTGCCTATTTATACCCATCACAAAGGTGTGCACTGCTATAAGAGCGTCCCTGGAAAGACACTGTTCTACAGAGTCTTACCCTAGGCATGGAATGATCAGAAGCACCCTAAAAAAATGTCAGAACTCATTAAGCAGGAGCTTCATAAATGCCAACAGATTATTTTAGCCATAAAGTTACAACACTAAAAGCAGATTATTTCTATGGGCTTTGAAATCAGGTATTAATAGTGTATATCCAGATCCTCAGGAGGTGTAAGACATTGTAGCTCCACTGGCTTCCAACACAGAAAGACACTGATCTGCTTGAAAGAATCTCCCTTTGGGGAGCTGTTTCCAAGTTGTGAGATTTGTATCCAATTCTTTGTTTTTATTCTTTCACGTTCCTCTGTACATTCATCAAATTTTACACAGCACCAAATTAAACCCTTTGAGAATGAGTTCCATACAAAAATAATTTAAAAGCCCAGAAATGTCAATTAAAATAATGTAAAACATTCATAAATTGAAAACAAAACTACCATTATTGGTCAATAAATTAGACAACGTAGAATTAAACTACCAAGGGCTTAAGTTAAAAAACCCAAAGCAAACACGCAGTTCAATGAAACTGTAGAACTGGAACTAATGAAGCCTGTCCTCTGATTTGTGTCCTGTGGTAGGATGTTTTTTGAGTCAAGAAAGTGTGAGCACAAACTGAAGCTTTTTCTACAGTACACCTAAGATCTGTCTTCTGTAAGAATTTGCTGAAATATCTAATAACAGGAGCCTGTTAGCTTTTCTTTCACCTGTGGCATTTTTATCAGGTGCATCCCAAGTACCCATTTTCATTAATTCATTAGCTATACCTGGAAAGTCTTTACTTCTGTCAGTCAAGAGGGCTCATCAAAAGTGTAAAGATGGGATAGTTCTTTGAATGTATTTTTTTTTTCCTGGGAAATCAACCCTCTGATCCCAAATTTCCATGGAAGTGAAAATATGAAGAACTAGTAACTTCTATATACTCAGAGAAGCTATACCTTTTATACTTTTATCTTCTTGTACCTGTTAATCAAAAGGGATATTATTCACATCTGGGTATTTTCTGTATTTTGAGTTTCAGTGTTTGCTATTTAATAAATAAAACAAAGCAAAACTATGCTCTTACACTGTATCAGGTCATAACAATCCAGATTACAGATTAGGAATATTTACTGATTCCTCTAAGAATCATAGAATCATAGAATGGGTTGGTTTGGAAAGGACCTTAAAAGGTCATCTAGTCCACCCCTTTTGTAATGAGTAACGATTATCTTCAACTAGATCAGGTTGACCAGAACCACATTCAGCCTGGCCTTGAATGTCTCCAGGGATGGCACATACCAACTCTCTAGGCATCCTGTTCAGGTGGATTACCATCCTTATTGTAAAAAATTTTTCCTCACGTCCAGCCTGAATCACCCCTCTTTTAGTATAAAACCATCACCCCTCTTCCTGTCAAAACAGGCCCAGCTAAAAAGTCTCTCCCCATCTTTCTGAAAGGTGCCTTTTAAGAACTGAAAGGCTGTAGTAAGATCTCCTGATAGTTTTCTCTTCAGAATCTTGCAGTATATGTTGAGCTCAAGTCTACCTTTGGTATGTTATTACTCACAGGCAAAGCTCCCTCTCAGTTCACTAAAGCTTGAAGTCTGAGCATGTAACTGCCCTATAAGAATTTTTTTAATTGAATATAATCTTGTCAGCACACTCCGGTTAAAACCTGGGTTTTATACTTCATAAAAAATCATGAAAATAGCACTGAACTATCATGCACTCATATCACTCTGGCTATTCATTTCCAAAATGTTCATGCATTTATTGTACATGACATCTGGATCAACTTGTTAGTATATGTATGTCATTAATTATTCATTTCTAATTAATTATACTGAAGATTTTGCTTCTTGTTCTGCTGCTCATTATAAAAACTAACCATCTTACAGTTACTTGACTGATGCAAAATCCCAAATGAACATGGTTAATACATGCCACTAATAGGATGGGTACACCTCAGCTGAAAGGAAGAGCACTTTGATAGGTGCAGTGTGTTGGCTGGTAAGAAGTCTCTGATGAATCTGCTCTATTGTTCACTTTCTGAAAATACCTATGTGAGCTTTAAATTCTTAAATTGTACTTGTGATCTTCACTGATAAAAATACAGACATTTCAAAAATAATTTACTGGTTTTTTAGTAATCCTTGTAGCTCAAGTATTACATTAGCTTGGTAGTTGCCCTGAGCATGTATCTATTGATATAGACCAGAAATTATATAAAGCTATTACTAATCTAGGAATTATAGAAAATGCGACAATAGTTATTAGCAAATATTCATTATTCCGTGGTCACTTGAGTATATTCAAAAGCATTTCCATCATTAAATAAAATAATATACTCTCAAGTTAATATGACTTTTTCCAAAGGAGAAAATAGAGATAGAGAGCAAGTAGACATATTCCATAATTAAAGCTACTAAATTCCTCTGTCTATCACCTGAAGGCTTTAAGCACACTGCAAGCAAATTAGAAGAGGATTATCTCTATGCAGAACAGTGAAGACTTACCAGTTTAGGAGCACACCAGCCCTTCAGAAAAGACTACATATGAAATGGCAAAAAAGTTCTGCTGCCTAATATGCACAATAAGAATACAAGTGAATTGACAAAGAAGTGTTTCTCACTTTTCTTTCATATACTGATTAAGCAAAAAAGACATCTAACGCAATTCTTCACAAGGAAAAGTAGAAGAGAACAGGTTGTGTTTGATGGTTTCCCCTGTTTTGTGGGCTGCTCTTACAAGGCTCTTCTGCAGTTCTAGGTGGGAGTCCTACCTAGCAAACATCCCTTACTCCAATTCTGTGACGTGTCAAGATGTAAGTGAGTTGGATCTTCAGAAAATTCAGATCCAAGACTCACAGTCGTTAGTTTTTTTTTCCTTATCCTTCTACATCATACCCCAATAACACACTATGAATAGAAACCCAAGAACATAAATGCAAATCAAAGTAGCAGAATGACAGTAGCAATAAAGTAAGTCCCTTCACGGTCCCCTTGACCCCCTTCCAAAAAAGAAAAAAAAAAGAACCCTCTTTAATTTCCATAACTTGAAAATATCTTTTATGCTTTTCACAACTCATTGAATGGTGGGTTCATAAGCGCTTTATCCTCTCATTAAATTGTTAATTTTCTTAGTGTGGTTTTGATAACACGGCATTGGATATTGTGTCTTTTTCTCTGTGCATCTATCCTGAAACTTACCTTGCAATCAACGCTTCCAATTAAAGGATGACTGTGGAGCATTGTACTTGTATCATATGACACTTTATGTCTTTGAAAAACAAGTTTCTGTTCTCTCTGAAAGATACAGATTCTTGTAAGAAGCTTGCTATTCTTTCTAGGGATCAAGATCTCCCATTTTACTTACCTCAGCGGATGTTTTCATAGTCCAAAGATCTTGTTGTGTTGACCTTATCAAAATTGGTCGTCAATAAGGGGTTGAAAAAATACTGTGCTGCAATTTAGGTTGGCAACCCACCCAGCTCCTACCTCAGATGTCCTCCTTGAGAACCCCAAAACACCCTTTGTCTGGAACCCCTGCCAAATACCAGCACAATATTCCCCCCTGCAAGGACTGTTTCTTCCAAATATCTAACTGAATGCTTTTCTATAGAAAAAAAGTCTATTTAAAAAAAAAATAATACTTCACCTTTACTTTTTTAACTAAGCCAATGACTGCTGTTTTTTTTTTTTTTTTTGAGTAAGGTATGATATTTGTATGTGTGTTTATAAACAAAGTTTTTCATTCAGCTTGCAATCTTTAGTGGCTGTCAGAGAGAACTATATCTCAAGTCTGAATCAGTATAGGAACTGTTAACATGGTTAGTTTACATAATGAGCAGCTATACAGAATGCAAAAATCAGCAGCATAATTACTTACAAATGAATAATTAATAGCTTGCACACCAGTTAAGAGGTTCATCAGAGTGACACAAATTCATGAACATTTATGAGCAATTAATAACCAGAAAGTCATTGATAGATGGGACACAAAGTGTACACAGAATCTTCAAATAGAAAGAAATCACATTTCCCATCCATGAGGTTGACAACGGTGTGCGTCAGAGAGGTGGAAGGCTAAGCTTCAGGAACGAAGTGCCTACTGTGGAGGAATGGAGGGTCCTGGTACTTGCACATTAATAGCTCATGTGTAAGGATCCAGAAGCGACATAAACCTTCCAAGAGCAAAATTATTTGTAATGATTGACATGCTTTAGAGGATGAAGCAGAAACGGAGGAGGGGGGAGAAATGGATAGAGGGAGAACAGCAAAAAATGGCTTTCTTCAGAATCCACAGATGTCCAAAACTAACAAGTTCTGAACCATGGCACTGTAACTGTCTTCTCTAATAGGTATAAGTAATAAAAGATTTAATGAGTTTTTCATTTCTACCCAAAGGTGACTAATCACAGCAAGAACAAAGCAGAGCTCCTGCAGTGCTGCGTAAGGTTTGCTACAAATGCTTTGGTTTCCTACATGTTCCTGATGTCTCACTGGGAGCACCTGAAGAATGAAATCCTGCAGACTGTAAGAAAAGTCTGTCAAATTATTAGTTACTTAACGACAATGTATGAGGGAATTTCAAAAGTTTAGCATTACCAATAATGTATTTAGCATTACCAATAAAGACCCTACATGCAAAATTCTACTTTAAAGCATTTTTAATAATATTCATACCAAACTGCATCTAACATTATTAGATCTAGTAATGAGGTGAGATTTTAATGGGTTTTGAGTGGAACCTCCTAGGGAATCAAAAATCCCATTATTTTTTAATCATTTTTAATAATAAAAACACCAAACCGTCACAAGGTAGGAAAGTCGTTTTAGCGAAGTTTTAATAACTTATCATTTCTCAGGGTTTGTAAAGCATAGAAGCATACATAGCACACAAACTACCCCAGTGTATGTGTCTATGAGTAACATCTGTAAAGAGATGGTTAAGGGTCGACTACTTCTGAAAAAGAGAAGGCTAAGGCACAGCCTATCCTTTATTTCACTGAGGCAAAAGTTAAACACAATGCCATGGGTTCAGCAGTAGCAGCCATTTTTCTCCTTCTTGGTAGCTGGTGCAGCACTGTGTTTTTGACTTGTGGCCAGAGAACAGTGCTGATCACACCAATGTTTTTAGTTATGGCTTAGTGATGTTTGGTCTGGCCAAGGACTTTCGGAGCCTCATACTCTGCCAGGGAGGAGGGGGAGCCGGGAGGAAGCAGAGACAGGGCACCTGACCCAAACTGACCAAA
>JANRGW010023832.1:0-16681 GCA_024733675.1 Psilopsiagon aymara
CTCCCGCGGGGGTCGTCGCCGCCGCCGCCGGGGCGGGCGCTGGGCACCCACCCCAGGAAGGAACCGATGGAAGCGCTGAACACGGTGCAGGGGGCCCGCGACTTCATCTACAGCCTGCACTCCACCGAGCGGAGCTGCCTGCTGCGGGAGCTGCACCGCTTCGAGTCCATCGCCATCGCGCAAGGTGAGCGGCGGCTCCCGCAGCCCCGGCCGGCGGCCTGAGGCCGGCACCGCCGCCTAGCCCGGGGTCGGGAGGGGGTGCCCGGGCTGGGCCGGTGGGGGCTGAGCCCCCGAAGTTTGGCTGTGGCCGTTCCGTTCGTCGCCCAAGCGAGTCCTTCGGGCGGCGGAGTGAGCGGGGCACAGCAGCGGGAGGCGCACGGCGGTGCGTGTGTGAGCGGTGTACCGGGTATAGATGGGGCGCACGACCTGAAACTTACTTTCCAGAAGCATCTGCAGCTCCTTCTGAACTTAAACGGAGCCGCCGTGCTGAGTGCTGGGGATGGTTCTCATCTCGAGGAGTTTATAGAGGCGCGGGTGCCATTTTTGGGGAAGGGAGTAGGAAAGTGTGTGTCTCGTGAGGCACTCCACGACAGTGCAGCAGTGAAGTGGTTTCAGACCTCTTAAGAGGAGCTGGGCTGCTGCTGCTGCTCCGGGAGCTCATTCATGAGTTACCGAGAGCTGCCTGCTTGCCGGCTTTGCTTCCTGGAAGCGCTGGGTGTTACGCGGGAAGGTGTGTGTGTGCTGGGGAGGTTTAGGGATGTGTCTCTGAATACAGCGCTGTGCAGTGCCAATTACCGTCATTCACAGTGATTGTTTCCATCTGATAAACTGTTCTTGCCAACTCGACACTTTTCCTACAATCAAAACCTGACAAAACCAAATCCTCTTATAATTGCAGCCTCGGTACGTCTGGTTCTGATGCTTAGCAGTAATTTATGGTCCCTATTGCAACAGAGATGATAGTGGGTACTTAAGAGATCTGGATGCATTTGATCTAGGCCTCCTTGTGACTTTGATAGTAGCGTGCCCTTGGAAAGGGCAATTCTGTGCCTTGTGGCTCTTCTGTACATGTCTGGACGAAATCTTGCAGTGGGCAGAGATCAGGACCAGGGGTCAGCCAGAAGAATGCTGCTTTTGTGAAGGGACAGAACCTTTTTCAGGTGCCTGTGGTTTCATTTATAGCACACTTGCATATAAACACTAGTGTTTATAGGCAGAGTGACGGTAACTCACTTAAGTGGTTCATTTTTGGAGCAGTGCTTCTGTTTTGCAGAGCTTGAATCCTCTTGTGTTTGTTTTCCAACGTAGTGAGAAGTATGGCACTAACGTTTGAGTACTAACAGCTAATACTCTTCCTAAATAAATCCTCCTCAGCTTCTGAGGTGTTCTTGCCATGAGGTTTTTGAGAGAGCTTCAATCTTGACAGTTGCTGCTTGGGTGAACCTGGGCTGCTCGCAGTGCTTCTGTGTGTCTGGAGGATTGTGGTAGAGATCAAAATGAGACTTTAAAATGCATTTAGTGTAATGTCTCAGTGTTTATACAGAGGTAATTCAGCAGATGGTCATATTTAATATCTTGCAGCTCAGTTGCTGTCAGCTATAATGTGAAAGTCTATGTAATACAGTGACTTTCTGGTGACTGAGGATTTAGAAGACAGAGTATCAGAAGCATTAGTTTGACTTTAGAGACCTTACTGCACAAGATCTTAGTAGAGATGTAGTAAAGGGCAAAATTATTCAACTAGTGGAAATTGTAATTCCGTTGTGCCCGAAATTATGAGCATTAATCTCACTGGAGAGATCGTTTCAACAGAGCCTCAGGTGTGGGCTTCGTAGTCTCACAGGTGAGGGCTGCACAATGGTGTAATTCGTCAGATCTCGGTCCTTGGAGTCAGAGTCTTCGTCTGCCCACCTAGTAGGTTGGTAAGATGTCTTGGGAAGTAACCTTTTGCTTTAGCTAGCTCCATTCATGTTGTTATGTTTTTCCAGGCTGCAGCATGGTAACAGTTGTCAGCTTTTAACTCTAAGAAATTATGTTTCTTCGTGTGTTGTGGAGAAAGGAAAATCATAACCAAGAAGGGCTTCTAGTAAGTCTGAGTAAAAATTAGAGGGGTAAAAATTCATCCTAAGACTATAGCACATACCTGGTGTATGTTCCCTGACGCTGAAAAACTAAAATCACACAAATAAGAGAGAAATGCGGCACAGAAATCATTCAGTGCTGGGAAAATAGATGCTCTGCTTTTATTAGGTGCACACACCTTAGCACTGAATCCTCTTTGGTGTGCACATGTGTGAGCTGCTCTGGCCCAGAGGAAGGGAATGGTAATGCCAGAATTCCCTGCCGGGGTGGATTGCCTGTAGCTGTTCTCTGTAGAGGACTGATAATGGCAGATGAGATTTTAGATGAAGAAAGGCAGTGAGCATAGAGCCAGGCTCTTGAGGAGTGCTGGATGTGTGTCGTCACTCTTTAACACCACAGAGTGCCAGAGGAAGATAAAGGGGAGAGAAAGGCTGCACTGGAAAGAGAATGATACGATTCCTGGGTTAGATGTTGATGTTATGTACTTAACATGCTTTATTATGGTTAGATAATATTTTGTATGTTTGCTTTTTTCTGCTGTTGAAACAGTGACTGTGTAGGAATGATCTGCCTACGTATGCAGGTTGTGAGTAGATGGGGGCTGAGAATTATTTGTGCCCTGCTATCCAAGTACTTTCTCCAATCTACTTGTGTCGCTTTTGGTATTTAACTGATGAGTTAAATCAAGATAAAATGGTTTTAGAGAAGTTTGGTTTCTCTTGATCTTCTTATTCAGTGGCAGCATGCTGTAGCTTCCAGTAGGTGATTCTTTAGTTGAGGTTGCTAGTTACTCTTGTGCTGATTTCCAATGAATAATCCAAATGCAACCTCCAGATTCACTTGTCTACCTACTGAGTAAACTCCTGTGTCCTTTTTGAGTCTGGAAAATCAGTCTCTCCTCAATCATTAAATGCTTATGGAGTTTTGCAACTGTACTTAAGCTTGCTTTGTGCCTGTGATCTTTTTATACTTCTATATGGAAAGGGAGGTCTTAGTCCGTACCCTCCTTAACATGGTCCTTATTGGGTAAAGTTTTGACCTTCTTCCTTCACTACCTCTTCTGTGCCCTAACAGACCCCATATCAGCTAGGGGAAGCTGTCAGCAATATGGGGAGACCTGGGCACATCAAGAACCAAATGGGGCCTGTTCCTCAGCCCATTCCCAGTCCTACCACCAGAAGGATGCAGTGCCATCAACTAATTGCCCTAGCGCGAAATATGAGGACACACTATATGTGGCCTCCGCTAATGGCAGAGGCTACAGGGAAACCCATCCTTTGCTGCGGCTGCTACGCTGAAGGACAGTCCTCAGGTAGGTGAGTTGTAGCTGCTGGCCTGTAAGTTAGGTGAGTCTCTGAAGCTGTTTTGAAACTTAACCCTTCTGTTTGCGCTGTAGTTGTAGGTGGGGAGAGGTTTGTGAATGTCTTCCTGCCTTCGCCTTGTCACTATCTTACCTGGATGTTTATGTCTGGGCTCTTAGAGCTTTCAAATGCTGAGCACCAGCAGTTGGTTTCAACAGTTTAGTTTATTAATAAACACTGAGATTCTTCTGTTTGTTTTAGCACATCAATCAGAAGACAGAGCTCAATCTGTGAGCTTGTGATGAAGGTGACTCTGAAGCTGGGAGCCTGACTTGTAGTTAATAGATGGGCTTTGCTTGAAGCTGGGGGGAAGGCTGTGAAATTGAATCTTGATGCTGTTGTTCTCGGGTGATGTTTTGAGAACTACACTGATTTAGACTGTAAACCGTATCTTAAAATATAGTCAAAACATCACAGACCTGCTCACCTGGATTTAGTTTTCTTCCTTCATTAATGTCTTTATTTTTTTCCCCTTTTCAATCTCGGGAAGGTGGATAACGTCTCACCTTTTCCCAGGAAGAGGTTTGAAACAAAGTTTTCCAATTTCAGTGTGTGTTTCTTGTAAGCATGTCAGCCACACAGATGGAGATGGTACATGTGGACTTGAATGCAAATAGTTTGTATTTTTCTTTCTCATAGTTACAGGAGCACTGAAGTAGCAAGTAGGCCAATTTGTTGCAAAAGTGGTAGTTCTGCTTCCCTGCTTGTGGAAGCCTTAATCGAAGCTTAGTTTTGTTGGCGGCAGGCAGTCAAATCCTCCTTCCTGTTGCTTGTTTCTTGCATGGAGAAAATGAAAGTGTAAAAAATCTTACCGTCAATAGAGAGAATGATTTAATGCCTCTGACCTTCTACAACAGTTTTCCATTATAAAAGGGTGGTATTAGAAAGAAGATGTAACTCCTTTCTTAAGGGGCTCATATTCAGGTTTTCTACCTTCAGTTTTCAGTGAGTGATATGAAATGATTCATGAAAACACTTGTAGGCAGTACAGCAAGCCCAGTAGCAAGGAGGAAAAATACTTAAGAGTTTGACCTTGCTTAGGTAAGAAATTCTACTTAGCATATCTGCTGCATCTTCATTTCTTTGGATGGTACTGTTCTTATCTGTGCTGGGTTAAAACATTCTTGAGCCCAGATGTAACCATTCTCCATTAATAATACTAACATGATTGCTATCTGGGTTCTCTAAGAAAACTCAGGTCTTGATAGTGAGAGGATCTGTTATTTTCCCATGTTCCATTGCAAAGGTGGGAAAACAGTTCCTATTTTCCCATGTTTTGCTGCAAAGATGGAAAAACAATTCCTGTTTTCTCATCTTTGTGTACATATACACAGTACGTATATACAATATATATGACTGTGTATATATAGTATATAAAAATATGTTTTAATGTACAATGAACATTGAACACAATTCCTTGAAAAGAGCAAGTTGCATTTTGTGTTTTAAATGGAAGGCTTTCCTGATGTGATCACTAAAGAAAAGCCTTTCTGGAGCGTAATTGCTTGTTTCTGTGCCTGTCAAGGTTGTGTATTAACCAGAAGACATGCAAAACCCAGTAGCAGTGCAGTCTCAACAGCTAGTTTTGTTGGTTTAATTCACAGGTCTTGCAAATGCAGGCTCTAGCTAGATTCTTTAGAAGGTGTGGGTTAGGTATGGTTTAGGAAATAATCTGGCCAAGCTGGTGTGTTCTGATAGAAAAATGGCCGGAACTTCAGGTTACTTAATCTCTGTTCTTAAAAAAGTAGTGTGTGGGTAAAGGGCACCAAACCAAGGCATTCTGTATGGTTGGTGGGGGGGGCAACATTTCTCTGTGGGAATTTGCAAGCTTTTAGCCATTGTTAGGCAAAATCTTACTTTGGTGTCCGAAGAAACATCTTTGGTCTATGAACTGGTGTTAAATTTATGAACTCACTGATTTACTGGAATAGTTGAGGGGGTGTTTGAGCCCAGGTGCCTCTACTTCCACAGCTTTAAAAAGTTAATGCAGAAGACTGCAAATGTCAAAGATAAATGGATTGCACTGGGGTTTTCAGACACTCCAAACAAGATCTCCTATGAAAAAGAGTCCCTTTGTTGTATGAGTCAGGCACGTTTTGGAGCAAACCAGCTAATCTGCCATGGTGGTTTAGAACCACTCATATTTTCGTACCTCTTTTGTTAGAACTTAATCTGTGGTACCACACAAAGCATGATTTGATCCTTCTGGAAGTGTTCGTCTTATTGGAAGTGTGATTTCACAGTGCAAGTGTAAGGTTTCTTGCGAGGACCGCCCAGCCTGCTGAGCAGGAGAAGAGGGAGCAGCCTTGCTGGTGTGCTTTGGCAGGTATGGTGGCACCTGGTAGGGTCAGTTCTCCCTCCCTCTGTCCTCTACAGGCCCAGTGTATGCAGATGAACTGAACTGTGCATGGAGAACAATCGTCTGCCTCTCCCTTGCTGTGACCTAGGTCAAGAAGTTGTTTTTAACTGCAGCCTCTGATTGCTATTCTAGGAGAAGGCCTTCTGGCAGACTGCTGGCCAGCGTTAATTCACGAGTTTGAAGTGCCCTGTCAAACTGGCAAGATGAGAAACTCTTGCCAGCCTGCCTGAGTGTGATCCCTTTGTGTTTGGTCTTAGACCTTCACAGCATACACCACGACTGCTGCTGAGTCAGAAATACTTGGTGGTCAAAGGAATATCATGTTTCACATGGAAGCATGCTACTTCCCTCTTTGCTTCTGAAACCTTTAATTCTATGTTTTTCTTTATGTTCCTTCCTGCTCATCCTTCCCCCCCCCCCCCGTATCATGGAGCTCTCTTATGACAGCAAACTGATAGAGAAGGAAGGATGCTACACAGACTGATAACCACTTTAGCATCTACAGATGGAAATGTTCTATTTGCATTACACAGATGACCACCAATTGAAAAGTATTTTATTACACAAGATTAAGAATTATGAAAGACTTCTCACCCTAAATGTCAGTTAATGGTAACGTTAAATCCCAGCTATTTACTTGAAATTGATGCCATTTTGCTGGGGTATGTGTGAGAAAAATCTTTTCTGTAGTGGCTCTGACATTTTTCTTCAGCCTGAGTGAAGAGAGGGAGAAATCATAAACTGTATTCAGCCACTTAGCTGTCATGTGCTTCTGTATCTGGAGTGCTGGATGCATGAAGCTGCTGTGAGTTCTGCAGGCCTTGATGATTAAGCGCAGGGCTCTCTGCCTTCTGTGCCCTCCAGGGAGCTGGGGTGGAGCCCGGTGAGGGGAAGCTGTGTTCCCACTGCTGGCAGCTCACCCTGGTTACCTGGATGTTGTGAACAGGGGTAAGGCTGTTTGATCAAGCGAACCCTGTAGCTGCTCTGATGAGTAACAGGTAGAGATGGGAGTTCTACCTCCTTTTTATCTCCAGATTGGGATAAAAGACCTACCTTATTATGAAATTACATCCTGTCTCAAAAATATGGATGCCTGTTACCAGAAGAGACAGACTGCTTGGGAAGGTGTGGACACTGCCTTAGTTAAGAGGTATAATACTTCTGATGTCCTATCAAGGGACCCCAATATCCCCCAAGAAACCTTTCAAAAGTGAAATCCCAACAAACAAACAAACAAAACCAACCACAACCGCATCCCAAAACTCCAAAGCAAAACATGAATGAACAGAACCTTGCCTGCAACATGTACTCTTGGGTAGTAAAAAATGTCTGTTTCCGTTGTTCATTCCAGCAGTTACTGTGTCACATCAGTCAGACACTTGCATCTCCTTCCTGTTAAAGCTTTATCTTGACTGAATGCATATGATTAATTTATGCTTCCTTTTTTAAGTAACAATAAAACTGCAAATCTGGGTAGCTTGGGGCTGTGGAATATTTCATCATGTTGTCATCTTGATACACAAAGCACCTTATGGAAATGTTAACTGTATGGAAAAATTTTAACTTTGAATAAATTTGGTAATTCTCTCTTTCTGCTTTAAGCTCTGTTTGTGATGTTTATACTGTTCATGCTAATATAGATAGTACTTTATGCAAATTAAGTAGTAATAGTATATTAAGTATTAGAAGTGGGATTGAGTACACCCTCAGCGAGTTTGCCAACAGCACACTGGAGGGAAGGGGTTCCATCCAGAGGGACCTGGGTGGGCTGCTGTGGAACTAATGAAGATCAACAAGGTGAAGTGCAATGTCCTACACGTGGGTCGGGGCAGTCCCAAGTACAAACACAGGCTAAGGGAGAGAGCTCTGAGGAGAAGGACTTGGGGTGTTGACTGACAAGAAACTTAACATGAGCTGACAGTGTGCACTTGTAGCCCAGAAACCAACCACATCCTGGGCTGCATCAAAAGGAGGATGACCAGAAGGTCAAGGGAGGTGATCCTGCCTTTTGCTCCTCTCTCATGAGGCCCCACCTGGGGTATTGCATCTGGCTCTGGGACCTCAGATACAAGAGGAATGTGGACTTACTGGAGGGAGGCCAGAGGAGGCCCCAAAGATGATCAGAGGGTGGAGCAGCTCCTATGAAGAAAGGCTGAGGGAGATGGGCTTGTTCAGCCTAGAGAAGAGAAAGCTCAGGGGAGATCTTAGGGCAGCTTCCAGTACTTGAAGGGGGCCTGCAAGAACTCTGACTTTACAAGGGCATGCAATGTTAGGGAAATGGTTTTAAACTGGAAGAGGGAAGATTTAGAATAGATATTAGTAAGAAGTTCTTTGCTTATGGGGTTGATGAGGCACTGGCGCCGGTTGCCCAGAAAAGCTGTGGCTGCCCCATCCCTGGAAGTGTTCAAGGCCAGGTTGTGATGGGGTTTGAGCAACCTGATCTGGTGGAAGGTGCCCCAGCCTGTGGAAGGGAGATTGGAATTAGATGAGCTTTGAAGATCTCTCCCAAAGCACTCTGAATAAAGGGCTGAGGTTTAATGTCATAATGAAGAAAATTGGTGCTTGGCAGTAACAGTAAAACTATCCTGAAGCTGTTCCCAGAAAACGTGAGGTGTCCCTGTAGCTGTCTGCTTTCGAGCTGCATTCAGCAAGGTACTTTTTTCTGAAGCACATGCGGGTTTTGTCATTGTGGTTTGGTTTTCTTCCATATTCTGGAATTGTGCTCGTTTGTGTAACTTAAAGCAGGTTCTTGTCTGAATTCTGTGCTTAAATTCAGAAACTGCGCTGTATGTTTTTTCAGAGGAGAGCCTGCAAACATTCAAGTGCAGTCGCTGTAAGACCTGGGCCTGTGAAGGCCCTTTCTGTACTGACAGGTACTCCAGTATCGATTGAAAGGTTTTAAATAATGACTTATTGCTGTCTTGCTTTATAAACTCATTGTAGCATCCAAATACCCTAAGCCACTGATACCACTAGAGACGCCAGCGAAGGAGGTAGTATCACCAGAGACGACCAGTACTCTTGGTACAGTAAAAATAAAGTGTGTTTGCTAAGACATGGCATTGCATAAGGCCAGTGGGCTGCTGGATTGACAGACTCTTTGCTTGCTTGGTTTGATGCAGTTGGCATGTATTGCTGCAAGAAGTGAAAGTGAACAGGTTTTGTTTATCTATAGTAATATAAAGCTTTTGGTCTCAAGAATTTTAGTGATCCCCATAGTACTTATTCTTACTGTGGCTAAAGTAGTGTTTCAGGTCCAGGTTTTGTGGAAACTGAGCTATACCACGGTTTCTGTATACTGAGCCAGAGATTTCAGACTGTGGAACAGCTTCATTTACTTGGAAGAAGCTCGGTGTCATCTGCCTTATGCCTTTTTGTAGGAAAGTGCTGTACCTTCTATTGCGTGGTCCAACAAATGCAGAAATATTACTGTTATAAAACATCATTATTTAGTTAGTTGCCTCTGCACTTCCCCTGAATTGATGCTTTAGAAAAGGTAAAGTCGAAGATTGCTCCAATTAGAATTTGGTGTTCAGCTTTTGCATGTGGTTCAAGCATGTGATATGTACAAAATGGGTGTCATGCACGAAGAGCTTTTTAATCATGATTTAAAAAATAAGAAAATCGTAACTTTGAGCCTTTGCTCTTTAACTGTGTGTGTCTTGTGTAAAATAACACATTTCATATATAAAGGGAAATCTGGTAACTGTCTTACCTGAGGTGTAAGGGGTGTGTTTGATTTAGGTCTTTTTAGGAAAGATGACTTAAAATGCAGTTTGTACTTACAGTGTGACTGAAACCTTTCAGATTGACGATCTCTCTGGACTAGGCCTGAATGCAGTGGATCATGTTTATTCTGTGAACACAGAAGCCCTGTTTCAGTGTGTATTAGAAATCAAAAGAAAATCAAGTCTACCTGTTTCTTTAAGAGATTATTTAAAGTTTACTCATTCAACTGAAAACTCTTAGCTTTAGTCAGCCTTATTTATTATTTAATCCAAATATGGACCTACAGAGATTCTCTGGGACAGAATCTTCTTTAAAAAGAAAAATAAATGGAAAAATGAGATAAGCAGATCGTGCAAACAGCTCTTAAGGAGAAGGAGGCTGCCTTGGACCTCTCTGCTGGTGTTTATTGTTTCTACAAGAAGTGGCTCGTATTGAGGCAAAGCTGAACCTGTGTGTGAGCTGTCTTGTGCTCCCTTTTTCTGTTTCTTTCCCCTTAAATTAGCACAGCGTTATTTCAGAAACCTGACATCATGCGTTCTTGTTTCTGGTTTGTTGCTGTTTGTGAGATCTTCCTCTAACATCCATGAAGTCCCTTGGATTTTTTTGGGATGTGACTGACCCTTGCCTGAAACAAAACCCTTGCTTCATCTGAAACATGGGGAGTGTGTTGTAAGGCAAAGCCCACGAAATACCATTTTTTTTTAACTCAGCAAAGTGCATATTCCATTCAAAATTATGGGCTATGAAGTCAGGTGATTTTCCCGGTGTTCATTTACTTTGGGTTCTTAGATATTTGTGTATTAATTATTAATAAAATATTCCCCCTGGCAGCTGTAATGCATACTGATGCTTGCTAGACGTCTTTTTCTGCAGCGTTTGCCAGTTTCTACTTGTATGTGATGGGCTCATCATATATATTGCTTTTTGAAGTATTTCTTGTGGATGAGGGGTTTTTAAAGTTTAATTTTGACAAACTGAGATGTTTCAGCTTTTAATGAATTCCAGCAGGTCATTATTTTAACTTGTATGCTTCTCTCTACATAGTAAAAAGAATAAATAGGAACATATTTAAGACTGCAATGTTGCGTTCTTGGAGTTAGGGCATATTCTGTATCAACTGTCCTATTGCCTTAAAGCACACATACAGAGCAGTGGCCTGTTTTATGCTTTCCTACTGCTTGTACCCAGGGATAAAACCTTTCCTTCTCATGCTTGCTAAATACTGATAAGCTTTTACAATGTCAGATAAGCATTTCCAGAATTAAAACTTGCCTTCAGTTGCCTTCACTTGCTACAGTTCAGCAGTGATCCTGGTGAAAGGCGCCTGCATGACCTGGGGGAATGCTGAAGCCTTTGAAAATCTTCTTCATTTCAAAAAGGATGGAAATATTTGAGAGGAAAAGGCTTCAGGCAGGGTTAGGGTTAGGGTTACGGTAGGTGAATCTTGTCCATGCCGAAGACAGAGCTTTGTCTGCTTTGGGGTGTGTTGATGTGCGTTAAGTTTTATTGCCACAAAGCTCTAGTATTTTCTCCAGGTCAGAAAGCTTACTGTGAACCAGCAGGAAATAGTTGCATTTTGACCTGCTGCATTTCAATTTTAGACATCATCAATTTCTGGTTACTGTACTCTTAAAGTCACTTTTTCCTTGTGACTTTCAATTTTTTGCTCAATAGCTTTGGACACTGCAGTGATCCATCTCTTCCTGCTGGCCAGCTCACTGTAGCATCTTACAGCAAGACTGAATCACCCGTCTCCATTGGGACATTATCCCATCTTTCACAGCAATCTAAATGGGAAGAAATTGTATTTCATTTCCTTTCTTGGGATTCATGGAAAACTGGAGAGAAACGTGCATGAAACAGATTGCTTTATCCAAAGATACTGAAAGATGGTATCTTTTAAATACCATCAGCTTGTATTTTCAGGTTGCAAATAGCCTTTCAATCCAGCTGTTATTTTGCTTCATTAATCCGGGCAATGGGCTGATTTGTACAAAGCAGAAGTAAAGATGTGATGTTACAAATGTAAAATTAACTGTTTTGTTCAGGATGAGAAGTAAGAATTGCCAGCTGGATCCACAGTCATCTTGCCTAATAAAGTTTTTTGCCAGAGAAAAGGGATGAGAGATGCTTGAACCCCTTCCCGGTTTTCCTATTGCCTATTTATATTATTTCATACATCAAAGTAAGTAAGTAGCTGTAAAAGTGGCAGTGCTGCTATAAATAACCAGCTTGGTGACCTTTTTGTCTTGAAAATATCAGGCAGACTCCATTTGATTGTGTCCCTCTCGCTGAACAGAAGGAACATGACAAAGGTGCGGTTGTGCTTCTGACTGGTTCCAGTGTGGAATACATACAGCTTGTGGTTCACTCATTTATTGGATCTGGTTTGCCAGCTAGAAAAACAGCCTTAGGTTTTGTAATGTTTTCACTGTTGGTTTGTTTTTCTGGGTTGGATGCTAGGAACCTACTGTATCAGCCTCATTTCCATACTTGTATTAGTTTTTGCAGTAATATGGCTGAGGTTTACTGTAATTTCTGACTTTGTGTAAATCTCAGTTAAAAAAACAAGCTCACTCTTTGTTTCATGGCCAGGGAAGAATAATTACTCAGATGGCTTCCCCGGGGTGGGTATGATCATGCACAGACCAGCTGTGGATGAGCTGATGTGTGGGAGATGTGATATGGGTGTGGATTTGCTGTTGGTTTCGCTGGTGTTGTTGCAAAGGGAGTGTTCTGTTCTTCACCCATCCCAAAAACCTCTGGGAGTGAGAGCTCCTTTTTCCACTTTCCATACTAGCACTTCAGTTCTTCCCTGGGCATGGCTGTACACCTGGGGGGGCACAAGTGCTGGGGTAAAGGAAGAGACCCAGACAGATGATCAGGAGGGAATTTAGGAGTTGGAGGAAAAGTACAGGATCACCCTTGCAGCAGCAACCTGACTTCAGCTCGCTTCAGGGTGCAGTTTTGTACTTGTCCTACTGGTCTATCTTCCCTGCTTTCTCAGGGGAAGTGCCCTGAGGGTTCTTGTGCCTCAGGTGGGAGTCTGGTCTGGGATTTGTGCCCCTAACAGCACATACAGTGACAGCAAGTCTCCCAGGTTACCTTTTTTTAGCATTGTCAAGTACTTGCAATTATATCTGCTCTAGTGGAAGTGTCTGCCTATGGCAGGGGGGTTGGAACCACATGACCTTTAAGGTCCTTTCCAACCTGAACCATTCTGTGATTCTATATTTGGGAGCATTTTTGACATTTTTGTCAAAATTCATCTTGTGTGACTACATAGAGAGCTCTCTCCTCCCTTTCTATGGCTCTCTATCCAGGATTATTCCTCCTGGGATCAGTGGCTGCCCCCTGAATCACATAGTACTTTGCTTCAGCACTGAGGAAAGCATCCTCAGTCTGAATATATCCCCTCCTTGCTGCTGGAGAAGAGGCTGTGTAAGCATTGCTTAGATTTTGGAGTAGCAGATGAGAATGAGGGAGAGGACGGACACTGGAGGCACACTGAGATCCGACAGCATGGAAAAAAAATGTAGGAGTGCAGATTTCGTTAAGATCTCCAGTAAATACTGATGTTACAGGTATGTCACCGATGTAGGCAGTTACAGTAGTGCCACAACATACTTTCACTGCCAAGGGGAAGGGTGTTAAATAGAGTCCATATTTCCTCCATGTAGAAAATGAGACAGGCGTCTGTGTGCGGAAAACCTGGGATTTAGCTGCAGGTTTGTGTTTGTAATTTACCAGTTTTCAAGCTGGTTAGCAGAACTGGAGGTGGAGGCCGTAATTTCAGCACTCACGGGAGCCTGCTGTGTGCTCCCGGTGAAACTGTGATAGGGGAACAGGTAAAAACGACTGGCAGTGGGAAAGGGAAACGTGCAGAGTTGAAAAACAAAGGCTGTGCTAAGTGGTGGAACCATGGCTTTCCTGGACTGCCACTGGGTGGTTTTGTGGGGAGATGAAGAAGCACAGGACTTAAATAAACAGACCAGATTTGTAGTACTTCGTGGAGCAGAGGTCCGGAAGCAGGTTTAGAGGGAGTGTGTGCGCAGCTGTGACTTGCAGTGGTGTGACGTGAGCTGGAGCCTGTGTTAGTGCTGTAGTTGAAAGCTGCAGAGATGCACTGAGCTGGTTGAACCTCTGAGATAGGGCTCTTGCTCATGAAAGGCTGCAGAAACACCGGCTCAGAGAAGGATTTCCCTTCTTTGTCTTGCAGAATAAAGGCAATTAGTTGAAAGAATGAAAAGCGAACTTGGTCAGAGTCAGAACCGTTCACTTGTAGGAAGAGTATAAGGTGGTAGTTCTGTTGTCATGTGCTTCTCCCTGTTTATAGGACTTGATTTACAAAATTCTCAGTCTTAGTAATTTCAGTTCATTTTCATGAAAAGATATTTTAGTAGAGCTTAAAATTCATGTGCAGAATAAATTCAGAAATAATGCAGCTGCATAATGACCCAGCATATAATCTATATTCTTAAAAAGGCAAAAAAGAAATCATTTTTTAGGTAAAGTTCCGTGTAAAGTGTGTTTTATCTGATTTTACATTATACATCCTTATATGACATTGATTCCTTCAGCTGTTTGCCACAGATAGCTGACATTGCAGCTTGGCTTTGACCATGCAGACTCAGATTGCTTCACCAGTGCAGCCAGAAGCTACTTCAAGTTACATGGGGAAGGGAAGAAGAAAGGAACCCACTTGATGAATCTACTGTGCTGCCTCTAGCAGTAGGTTAAGAGTTAAGAATAGCTTAATTGCTGCTGTGTTCTGTATTCATTAAGCATTAATATAGAGAGGTGCAAATTATCTGAGTGTAATATGTGGGCAGAACTTACATTGTCAGTGGTTTCTTACGCTTTCCTTTTGCTGATGGGTATGAATAGTTTCTTAAGGACTTCAGGGAAGCTCATACTTTTGTCTTTATTGCTCCAATGCAGTGAAAAATTAGGAGTGTAATTACACTTAATGTGACTGTGCAAAAAAATAATCAACATTGTTCAGTTTATGTGTTCTCCTCACTCTGAGGAGCTGTCTTAGTGCCGAGACAGATAAAAAGCAATAAACTGTGCATGCATTTAAAGTTGTTTCAGAGAGAAGCTTATTTCTGCTTACACGCTTTTCAAAGTTGTCCTCAGGCAGGAATGAAACTTTCTGCTTAAGAAAAGGCTGGTACTTAACTGGTGTGTGATTTAATGCCAGATGTTTTATGGCTTTCTCTAAAAACCATAGTATTGTTCTCTTAAAGGGAAAAAACTCCAAATTCTACCAAACACATCACATGTGTCAGTTGCCCTCCTGGGCTAGCTGCCTGCAAGTGATGTTGGGTATTGGAAAGGTTGTTCCTGTTTGACTGAGTACAGGTACTGCTGGTAGCAGGGACTGTGGGACACGCTGCTGTTGCCAGTTTTGGAAGCATCTCTTTTGACATTAGCCAGATCGCTTTTTGTCATTACAAGACCCTTGGGTCCTGCAAAAGGCAAAATCTCACATTCTGTGCCCAGGAATGACAGTATAAAGAGCAAGTTTGATGAAACAAGCCAGTGATCATAGTGTAGACCTTGCCCACTACATCTGCTAGGAGGCACTTGCCCCCATGTTATTAATATACTCAGAGCTGTGCTAGGGCAGGGGAGGAAGGAGTGTCCTGGTTCCCCCAGAAGCTGCACAGGCTGTTGTTAGCAACCTTCATCCTGCTCCAGCAGGGTCTGCTGCTGGCTGCAAGCACAGGATCGTGTGCCTGGGCTTTCAGGACTCTGCTGTTCCCTGTTCTTCACAAACTACCTTTTCTCCCCCATTTTTCCCTTTGGAAACAGTGTGGTTCTGGGAAGGTAGGAGAAGGGCAGCTGGGAGAGGAAGTGTAGGAATAAACTAACTCATCTCTTTCCACTTGCTTAGATTTCTTTTTAAAAACAGGGCCTGGGGAGAACATCATTAAAGGACATTAGAATCGTGCATAGAACTCCCTAGATATTTATTTCATGAGCACTCATACGTAGGCATCAGTGATGCCTAACGCAGCTGTATTTAAAGGTGATGAAAGATCTCTTCTAGATCAGATCTCTTTGGTTGTGCACAGAGCTCTGATAATTCTTGCTAACAAATCTTTTGTGGTTTCCCACAGAATTGCTTTGCTTATCCTCTTACATGAATGAGCCTGTTGTGGAGGACAGCTGAAAACCTAATCTGACACTCTGATAATATGTAGATAGTAAGGTTTTACTTGTTTCTAGTTCCATCACTGTTGCTGAGCTGCTGCTTTGCTCAACTGCAAACGGGTGAAGTGATTGATATACTTACTTTGACCCAGAGATGCCTGAGAAAAATCAGTGCCAACACCTCATCTGACTGAAACACGGTTAGACGAGTATATTTGGATGAGACTAATTCCATTCTAATATTGGTCTGAAGTACTTACCCCGTCTTTTTCCACAGCTAGTGGAAAGGGTGTTGTTAATCCTAGGGGAAAATTTGTTCATCTGAAGATAGAGACTTGCAATGCCATTGGGAAGTGTCCCTCCTCTAGTTCCTGGGAGCTCACTGCAGTCCCCAAGGAGAGGGTGAAGAGGGGAAGAAGAGCCAACCTCCATTTGAGATGATGGGCATTTGCTTTTTTGAGGCACAGGCCTATGACTGTGGAGAGCTCGCTCCAGTCTGGGAGTTGCTGCAGCCAGTTTATTTCTTGGCAGCACTCAAGTACCTTCTTATTTTTTTTATTATGTTAAATAGTGTATAACCATTTCCTTCTGAAATGCACAGATAAGAATACCATGTTATTTTTCCTCTTCGCTCTCCTGTTATTGTTACTGTGCTCTGGCATTTTTATACAAGCCCTTTGGCTGGTTTTCCTCACATTTTCCATTTCTCACTGAGGAAGACAGCTCAAATGCTGTGTTTCTGTCTTTAGACTTTTTATTACAAACTGCAGATCTTTTCTGCATTGGCATCATTTTAGCTGATTAACCCCTCGAATCTTGAGTCAAGCATCTTATTTCTAATTCTTTTCATCTGCAGTTTGAGACCTTGATAGGCAAACCACTGCAAATGCTATTTTATGTGAACCTGCTTGAATGGAAATGAAAGGCTGACCTTTAAGTTTATAAAGTACTGATAGGGAACTAGACTAGTTCGGGGGGGGGGGGGGGGAGG
>JANRGW010023834.1:0-41402 GCA_024733675.1 Psilopsiagon aymara
CCAGTGCCTCACCACCCTTACAGTAAAGAACTTCTTCCTCATATCCAATCTAAACTTTCCCTGTTTAAGTTTGAACCTGTTACCCCTTGTCCTATCACTACAGGACCTATATGCTTCATATACAACTCTGTGCTTTCTTCAGCCTTGAAATAACTGCACCAATAATAAAAGCCTCTGCTACCTGTAAAACAAAATTGTATAGTAAACTAACAAGCAGAAGACAGGGCACAGGCAAATAACTGCTCTTTCCCTGCCTTTACAAGAGATGAGTCATGTGCATAAAACCCGCATCCCAAATGCAAGCAGGTCTGAGAGCTGCACAGATGTCCAGAGGGTTTCGGTTTGTCCAGGTGCTTCTGTGATGTTTCCTGGCAGGACCACATAGATGACCAGAGCATACTCTCACAGGACCAGCCTTATCCAGCTGCTCTGGAACATGTCACAAGCTGAGTAGAAAATATTTTCTTGCTGGTTTGCTACTTGGAGTCTTGCTCTGTCAAACAGTGTCCAAGACCTACCCTTTCACTTCCACTGTTTCCTCAAGCAGCCTATTCTATTTTCCATTTCTTCTATTTTTTTAATAACTACTACTTGTTCTGAAAACAGCCTTTCTGAAGTGTATATGATCCAAATAAAACTCAGACTCTGAACTGTTAGAATTTCCTCCATGTCTAAGGGCTCTCAGAACCATTCTGTGCTAACCACTGTGCCAACCACTGTGCCTCCAAATCCATCTCATCAGCATATAGTAAAGCTCATGGAGGAGAGGGAATCAGATCAGCTCATGTTTTGCATGACTCCACGGCTTTGTCGTGGCATATATCACCTCCCACCATCAACCCCATTGTCAGTGTCTAGAGCTTCCAAACCCTTTTGGGAAATCACATATACGCTTGGCTTTCCTGCTGTTTTCCAGTCTAACCCCAGAGAACTAGCATTACCCAGGGCTTTTCCTTGGGGGACCCTCTAGCATGAGGAGGAGTCTGAAGAAGGAAAACTTTACATGAGCTGCTTAAGTCTCACCTTGATTTGACCTCCTCCCCCTACGCAAAACCAGGGTAACATTTCACCTTGGCACTGGCTGGCTGGGGGCTGGTGGTGCCATTCAGTATGTACCTACGTGCTTTCAGACTGCTCTGGAGCTCACAGCTCCCACTGACAGCTCTTGTCCTGCAGATCGCAATGTCCCAGGATAGGAAACCTTGTACAGAGGACCCTGATTCCTGTGGGCCTGGTTGAAAGTGTCCAGCAATTGGAAGAATAAAAGTACAGGTCAGATGTACGCACACTGAGGAGGTGGCAAAGGAACTTAATGAAAAATGAAATCCTAATGAACATGGGGTAGTAATTTTAAGAAGTAATTCACATATTGCTGAAGGGCAAAATTCGTGCTGCCTGACATACTTTCCCAAGTTTGCAATACATGGCCTTTGCAACACAGTAAATTGGTACTTTTTAAGACTTTTTGTGTCCACAAAGATGTCCCTATAACCCATGGCCCATCAGATATTCACAAGGTAACAGCATGGTTCTGGGAATATACCTTAGTGTTGTAAAGGCGATCCCTAATGAGATGCATTCCTGCTCTCCTTCCTTGAAGGGTCCAGGATACCATTGCAACCACACTGAGCAAGGAGGAGGAGAAGATGATGTTCATTAGCCCCTTAATTAAGTGCTGAGATGACAGTCACAAGTCAGGGTGAGTCCAGAACAGCCAGATGAACAACTTCTGCAGGGAGCAGAAATCCCATTTGAATCCCACAGGGCTGTGGAGAGTGCCAGCAGTAACAACACTGAGTTTGATGCAACTTTCCATTTCTGGACCTTGGAGAAGCCCACAGTGATTAACCAGCCACATCAGCTGTCAGAGAAGCAGAAATTTCCATTTTGGAGCATGGAGGAGGCAACCTGAATGCCCCAATGTCAAGCAGCCATCAGCACAAGGCAAGGAGACAGGCCTGTGAAACGCAAATCTGTCTCTTAAGGTCACGTCCACAGGACCACTCAGGGTTTGTCACTCTTTCTTTGTTCCATGGTTACAAGAAAAATGTGATTATAAATCTGTCACTGTCTGTCCTGCCCTGAGCTGTGTGGCTGCAGGAGATTGCAGGGGGGTTTATCCCACCTGACAGGTACAGCAACACTCATGCAGAGATGGTGATAGATGGTGATGGTCTACTGAACTGTTGTCTTTTGCAGCTTCTCAGTAGCATCCCACCAGGACACCAGGTAGACAGATGATGTTGTCAGCCATCCCCAAAGAGTGTGGTAGAAGAACCAGTGAGCTGCTCTGCCCAAAGTCACGGCCGAAGGAGTAGCCAAGGTCTTGTTTTCTCATATAATGAATGAAAGGTCCAGAGGAAGGGGTGTTCCTTGGCATAATGAGCTTCTTTGGCAGGTGATTTGGCAGGTGATTGGTGTTTGTTATTTGCACACAGGGGTACCAATCTGTGGTAACACCTCTACTCAGTAATCTGTACCCAGATATCAGCCATCCTTTGTGGATTATAGGGAAGACAACAACCTGTAAGAGGAAATTCTGGGAAAGAATTAATGGATGTTTACCGAAGAACAGTAAAAATGTAGGAACATTACCCAGAACTTCCAACACCCCCAGTTTGTCACAATACAAGTTTTCTTGAGGTCCTCACCAACAAGCTTTCTCAGCATTAGCAGGAGCTAAACATGTGGGAGAGGAGAGAAATATCTTAAAAATCAAATTACCATGCGAAACAGAAGACAAGGGATATACTGCATGAGAGAAATCTTCAGGTATAGAGCTGCCAGTATGCAAAAGTGAAATTAATTCTCTGCCAAACATCAGTGCATAATGTTGAGTTCCATTTTCAGTTATTTTTTGTTCCCTTCTTTCTTTCTTACCCATCTTTGCCTCTAAATTTCTTCTTGGTATTTCTCCCTGTTGCTTGGATAACCGTATCTTATTGCAGAGGCTTGAAGCATAACCTGTGATGAAAGACTACCTGAGGGATACCTGGAGCGCGTACTCCACAGGGGTGTGGACATAAACCCCTGAAATATGCTGGCAGTATGACCAGAGTTGTTCTACCTGTAGGTTAAGCCAAGATAAGAGCTTGCGTGCTGGCTGCACAGAGGATTAGACCATTTTAAGAACCTCATGGTTCCTGAAAAACTAATAGAACTCTTCACTTGAGATGAAGCTGAGCCTGCATGTTGAACGGCCGGGAGGAGGCTGAGTCCTCCCCACCTCCTCTAAAAAGTGGTGGTGACCCTCTATCCTGATGGTGCAGCCCCAGCCAGGAAAGTGGGAGAAGGTCAGCCCTATCAGCCAGGACTGGGGCTTTGCTCCAGATGGGCTTTTCAGCCATTGCAGCAGGTCCTCCTGCACCCAACTCCTTGGCATCTCTGCCTTGGCAGGCACCAAAGCCACTCAAAGCGCAAGGTCCCTAATGGGTGCAGGGTGATGGGCTGCAGTGGTCAGTGGATGCAGTGACCGGCCCTGGCACCAGCCAGCCCTTCAGGGGGGGTTTGCATCGAGGCAGTAGAACATGTCTGTCCAGGGTGCAGGTGATGAGGCCTGTGATGAGTGGATGACTAATGGCTTCAGACTGGACTTGTCTGTGCCAGGGTGGCTTTGCTACATCCTGCCAAGGCAGGTCCCTGCAGCACCGGTGAGCAGGGGAACAGGAGTGGAGGGCAGGGTGAGAAACGCCTCCCCTTCCTCAGAGATGTTGAGCAGGGGTCTCCCCTCCCCTTCACATGTGGGGAGGGCTCAGATTTTGTGTAGGAAAGAAATAACCAAAAAATACAGCTGCAGCATGAGAACTGGCGCTTCTTCTTGCACAGCACCGTCATACAGAACCATGTCAAAGTTATTTACAAATGCCAAGCAAAGCCCAAGGCATGGCCATGCAATGCTGCTCATGCATTTGCAGGATTTTACAAGTGCTGGCTGTTGATAGATGTCCCCTTTGAAAAGCCAGGGCTGCTTGGGCCATCTGGAGCATGTGAAAATCTCTGCAAACAACACAAACAATCAGAGAAAGTCAAATCAAAACCAGCTCCCACAGTACATTTATAATCCTGAACACTGTGGATGGACCAAAAAAAGATTATCTTAAACCAACTAATTGCTCCAATAAAAATAACTGATTAAAAAACCTCCAACTGATAACAACTAATGAAAAGTGCTTTGAGAATAAAAACTGGCATGATTTCTGTGCCAGGCTCCCGATTGTTTGATGCCCCCCAGCTGGCAGCGCTGGAGTGGAGCCTGGGTCTGTGCATCCACTTGCTGATCGCACAGCTCCAGTGCAGCCCAGACAAGGTCCATCCTGCCTCATGCACAGCTGGAATGTGGACTGACACTGATGGAGAGCATCTTTCACTGGATAACTTGAGGGTTTGAGAGGTGCAGGCGTTAAAGGGAACTCCTAGTGGAATGCTGTGGCCATAGACATGGTGGTTTTAACACTTAGAAGCTACCTAATGCTGAATACCTCTACCTTTGGCTGTGTACCTCTGACATTAATGCAGGTGTCAGTAAAATGACATAGCGTGTTTAAGCTTTCCTTATCAGGAAATGATAATCAGGATAGGAGCAGTAGCTTTCTGCAGGTCAGTAAAAGCCCGCACTGCAAACTCACACTAACTCAGCTCTCCATCAGGTATTACAAGATCATGAGATGGTATCTGTGTTTTCTCAGGCTTTGGGACCCAATTTTAATGCTGAAATTCTTTGTGGCGAGGCCATTGCTTGGGCTGTGCAGCGGGGTGGCTGCGGCAGTGACACAGAGCCCAGGGCTCCAAATGGCTCTGTGTTTGTGCAACAGCAGTGGGTATGTGCAGCGAGGAAAGACTCTTTCCTCACAAGCGTGGGGCTGAGACCTTGGCTGTAGGTTGCTGCTGGCAGGGAATGCACAGCTCCCAGCGCGGGGAGGGAGTGGAAATGGGATGTGACTCACAGCCCAGCCCAGGCTTCCCTCCATGCTGGCCTCGAGTGCTGGGCGGCAGATTGCAGGGAGGAGCAGGAGGACAAAGCCATTTACCCACTCCCTGCCCTCCACCCATTCACTCTCCGCTCATCTGGACACGGCTGAAAACAACAGCACGCAAGAACAAGGGCAATAGGTGCAGGCAGGGTGGGAGGTCCATACACGCCAGAGTGGCTGGGATCGCCTCCAAGCCTGATGCGGGTCACCCTGGCACGGCAGCAAATTGATCTGAGAAAGACTGGGAGAAGACAAGTGTTCTCTTCACTCCTGTAACAGAACTGAGCATCGATTTGGTGTGGTTTAATACAGGCTAAGATCTTTGAATTAATTAATGAGGATGCTGTGTCCTGGTCTGTACACAGTGATTGCAGAATTAGACAGTGAGGAGCATTCAAGGTACACAGAAGTTAACAGAAATATAGACCAAGGGATTAAAGAAGCAAAGCTGGGAAACTTGGCTCATTTAGTCCAAGAAAAGAGTATTAAGAACAAAGGTGAAAATAATCCTCTAACACATAAAACCTTCTTGAGGAGATGATGATTTCATATTGGCTGTGGAGAGAAAGACATGGAGAAATCAGTTCTGCAACAAAGGCTGTTTTGACTGGCTATTAGGGAATATTTCCAAGATGTACAAGGTGTGGAGCATGGGGAGAGGCTGCAGAATTCTTTTCCAGAGAGACTTTTCAGGAGCCCTTAGACAAAACTCTCCGTGATGTTTTCTGTGCTGAGGGTACCTCCAGGTGCCTCAATGCAGAGGGGACACACAGCAGTTCTCCTGGGTGCCTTCCTGGTTCACACTTCATTGCCTGAAACATGGCATTAGGTATTCCTGGCAGGAGTCATAACTTGACTTGAACAGGCATTTGATAAGATCCATAAAGCTGAACACAGATTACTGCTCTATAAGAAAGTGTTGAACACCAAGCTTGCCCCACTTTCTATGATCTCAATTGTCTAAGCGCAATTCATAACACATCTGGAGCCAACTGTTTCCATTTTCTTATAGGCAATGTTAAATGAGCTACTGTTTTAATTTTGCTGAGCCAGACAGAGATAATACCCCCAGGAAACAATTTAAGTCTGTAAAAAGCAAAAAGAACAGTGTAGGTTGCTAAGTGATAATGATTTGCAAAACATAAATACTTACACAAAGGAAGTGATTAATTCAGGACATTCTTTACATATCGCCTATATTATCTTTTCAGCTGTAGCCCATTATGTGCCTTTATCTCCCAGCGTACTCTGTATTTGTGTTACAACCAATCCTTTTATTTTGCAGGGCTTTTTCAAATTTACTTCTCTAATTTACCCAGCCTTCCTCCTGCTGCTGCCACCCTCACTCTGCAGAATAACACCCATGCACCCTGTCCCACAGTGGGTTGGACACATTTATACTGCAACACCAAGGAATGGTTCCATGTACCAGTGTCATGGTGGCATACATGAGTGGTAGAGCCGTATCCTCATTTGCAATCCTCCATGGATGAGCTGGTTGTGCAGATCCCAGCTCCTGTGAACATGGCACCTATCTGTTCTTTATGATCGCCTGCTGCTGCATGGCAACATTTCTGCCTTTCTCTTAGGTGAAGACACTGGAGATGAGAGGCTGTAAATCCCCTCCAGTCTGGCAAAACCAATGTTTGCAGGGTGATGGGGAGTGTTGTCACTAGTTTAAATATGTCTGTTATTTATACTGTGAGACCAAGGGACAGCATTCAGATCTTCCACAGGAATACCTCTCCCAGCCCCAAAATCATAGAATCATAGGATCATAGAACGGTTAGGATTGGAAAAGACCTTGTAATCACATAGTTCCAATCCCCCCTTACATGAGCAGGGACACCTTCTACTTGACCAGGCTGCTCAAGGCCCTGTCCAACCTGGCCACACCTTTGCCACAAAATGCAACACCTTTGTTCACAAAAATGACAAGCACAGGAACTCCACAACTCCTTGGCTGACATTAGTGCCTGACTTCAAAGAGTGGCCTAAAGGTTTGCCAACTCTTGGAACATTGCAATCACCATTTTTTGTTCTTTTTCATGATGCTGTGGTCATTTGGATGTCTGCATGATTCATTGCTTTCCCTGTGAGGTTCCTGCAAGGAAGGAGCATGACCCACCCCTGGCGTCCCCATCTCCTTGCCCGGCTGTTGGGGGTGACCGGCTCTTCCTTGCTCACTGCTGCCTTTAAACTGATGTGACTCCACTGACAGCTACTTTTGAATTCTTTCAATACTGACCTCATCATATCCCTAAGGAAGCACTGAGGTGACCCTCCACAAATCAGGGAAGTGCAGTAAAACCTGCCCACCAAGTGACTCTGCACTCTGTCTGGTTTTGGGGAACCTTTCTGGTGCTCCGGTAGCCTTTCCCGTCAGCTGTACAGCCCTGTCCTGCTCTGGAGCTGTTTTCCCATTCTGTTTCTCATGTGTCACAGCCTCGGTGTTGACACCAATCCTTCCTGATAAGCTCCCTGGTTATTTCAACATGGTAGTCCTTATGTTGGGATGGACTGTTACAGTTTTGTCCTTCATCTGAGTGCTTATTCCACACTCCCTGCGCCTTCACAGTGTTTGTTCCCTTAGGACTAGTGCTATTGGCTTACATTCCAGTGTCTAGACTTTATTTCCCATTTTCTTCATGACTTCCCCTTTCTAAAAGCTATGAGTATCCATTGTGATTTCTTCATTACATTGTGCAATAGTGATGTCTCAGCAGCTCTGGCTTATTCCTACCTTTCCAGGAATGGTATTGTTACTTTGCTTGCATAGCAAGCTTACACCTTTCTGAGATCATAGAATCATAGAATAGTCTGGGTTGGAAGGGACCTTCAAAGCTCATCTAGACCACCCCCCCTGCAATGAGCAGGGACATCTTCGTCTCGATCTGGTTGCCCAGAATCACATCCAGCCTGGACTTGAATGTCTCCAGGGATGGTGCATCCACCACCTCTCTGGGCAACCTGTGGCAGTGTTTCACCCCTTCCATCATAAAGACTTTTTTTCTTCACACTCAGCCTGAATCTCCCCTCTTTCAATTTAAAACCATTTAGCTTAAACCATTAAACCATTAGTTTAAACCATTTAGTTTAAACTCTCGTCTTATCACAACAGGCCCTGCCATACCACCACAACTCTACCTATCTTGGATCACTTCCCTGAATATTTATCATTCTGTTTTTCTTATAATGACCTGAAATGCTTCCAAAATGCCACTTTGTAAACCACCTTCTCACAGCTAGCCTTTACTTACTGTGATCAAGTGTCACCCCACCTTTTTCTTGGTCTTCCTCTTGGTCTCTTCTGTTAGATAAACTAATATTGGCTGCATGAGCATTGAGTGTATGCTTATATTAAGCATTAGGCAATGTTGTGTATTTTAATTGGTTTTAATTTGCATGTTTATAGGGATGAAGGATTTCTGATTTTTACTAACTATATCTGCATCATCTCCAAGAGATGTGTATCTAACCATGCCTAAAAAAGCTCAAAGACCTTTGCAACTGCTCATAAATAGCTTGTCCAGTTGCTTAACTTGTGCTTAGAAAGACATCTTTTAAAAAGCTAACCAGCAGATCAAGCTCTCTTGGTGCTTGTCTTTTCCCCTAGGATGAACTTTGTACAATCTTGTAAAAGCTTGAAAAATACTTTTTAATCTATTTCATAAGCAGTGAGCCTGAGAGTGTAGGTACGTACGTGAGGATGGTCTCCATGCCCACAAAAAGGAATAAAGCTCATAAGCAAGTGGACAGTTAAAATAAGTGTCAGCTAAAGTCATGGGCTTTAAAAGGAGGAGATGTGAAAGCAGCAGCAGGTGATAAATCTGCTTGGCTTATCACTGTCTTAGGGTGTCAGGGGTTTGGTCTCCAGTCAGCTTTGCTAACTTGCCACGCTCAGGGCTTAGACCATGGCTTGAGTAAACAACCTCTGCCAAACCCTCAGATCAGGCTCCTGTGCAGCCCTTGTAGCCATTTCCTGCCATTTCCAATCTGTTTCCCTTGGGAGGGTGGCTCACCTGATACCTGCTGGCCTCCACCAAGAGCAGCACCAGAGGGAAAAATGGGAACGCAGAGATACAGTTCAGCAGTGAGTGTGCTGCTGAAAAATTAGGGTGTCAGAGCCTCCAGACAGGTACTGGTTAAAATGTAGAATGATGGGGTAGAAAGGCAGGAACTGTGTAAGGCCACAAATGCAAAACCAGGACTGCTAGGAGAAAGCATGCTGCGTAAGAACAGCAGAAAGCAGCAGTGGGAGTGGGACTGTTGCCCGTCTCCCAGGTTAGTGAAGGGAGATGCTGACATGGACCTGAGGATGACCCAGTGCATCTTCCCTCCGTCCCAGGCTGTGCTCGGGGTGTTTTTCAGCCTGAGCTATCTGCTGTGCTGCCTATTAGGTATTGCCAAAGGTGAAAGCATACTGTCATAAAATTCTCCCTAATAAATCCACCTTAATGAAGTCAGCTTTCAATTCAGTTGTGGAGACTGTACTTTCTCCACCCAGCTACGGTAGTTTTCCCAGGTATGTGAGCTGGAGATTTTAACCAAGAATGGAGTGTGCTACTGTAGCTAGTTCCATATGCAGACTGAGAAAAAGACTTACAAAAGCAGGAGCATGTATTAAGCATTTCTTATTTTCCCTCAAAGGGAATAAAAAAAGAGGAACAGGTGTCACAGATTTGCTGAAATTTGTTTTCTCCTGGGGAAATTGTAGGATATATCACAAAAACCATGGGAAAATAATTGTTCAAGTAACAAAAAATAAGGACTCTCTGAGAAAACTATGTTTGGAAGGACGGTATTTGCCAAACAGGACTGGAAACCATCAAAATATAACTCATTGCTGGAGTATATAAAGAAAGAATATGAAGGGAGAGCTGGAAGAAACAGGGGAGTGATAATGGCAAGGGCATTGTGCAGCAGCTTGGTACATCACCCCATGTATCGCCTGCAGTGGGGTCCCCAGTGCTTAGGAAAGACATAAGAAGTTGAAAAGGCAGCTAACATGAGCCAGGGGGTGAAAGAGCTGCCCTGGATACCTAAAAAGGGGACATAATGTCCTCCATTACAGGGACCACACTCACCACCAGCTCCTACTACATTGTGCCTTTTGGGTCCAAATATAAAATCCCTGCAGTATAAAAGCACCTTCTGCCAGTATTTTTGTTTTAAGGCTCATGGAGCTGTTGATCAGCAATGATCTCAATGGGCACTGAGTTGACAGATAAATACTGAGTCAGCCATAAAATAGGGACCAGTTTCATCTTGGAACATATCATGAGATTAAATCGGAGAAGCCAAACATCACTGTCAACAGAGAGGACTAGTTAAAGGCTCACCACCACCAGCAGCACACAGCGCTCTCCCGGGAGGGATGTAAGTCAGAGGAGATGCCGCCAATGGGCAGGCGTGCGTGCCTGGGGACCTGCAATGTGCTGCTGGGGAATGACCAAAACAGGCTCTTGAGGCATCAACCATGATCAAGCATGGTCCAGATGGCCAGAGGTTGGTGTTCAGATCTCATCTGTTGAGCGAGAAAAATCCGTATTCACCACAAATTCAGTTTGCCTGCACAGACTGGAGTGGGAGGCTGGTGCAACATCTGGGTATCAATTAATCCCCATGCGTATCTTTGAAATTAAAGATGATCCTTGGAGCAGCTGTGAGACATCAATAGTAAAGGGTCATCAGAAGAGACTAATGTGGAAACAAAAGGTGGATGCTGGATGGTGAATGGACAACACAAAGAAAGGTTTAAAAAAAAAGGGAAATAGAAATACAACAGAGTGCAGTATAGGGAGTGCAGTGATAGGACAAGGGGGAATGAATTCAAACTTAAATGGGAGATTTAGGTCAGATATAAGGAAGAAATTCTTCACTGTGAGGGTGGTGAGGCTTTCCAAGGAAGCTGTGGCTGCCCCAACCCTGGCAGTGTTCAAGGCCAGGCTAGACGGGGCTTTGGGCAACCTCATCTAGTGGAAGGTGTCCCTGCCCATAGCAGGGCAGTTGGAACTTGATGAGCTTTAAGGTCCTTTTCAACCCAAACCGTTCTATGATTCTATTATGTAACCATATTTCTGCATGAGCCTGGAAATTCTGCAAAGGGTCACATATCACAAAACAAGGAAAATACAAGGTCCTGATTCCCTCAGAGAAACTTCATGAGGAAATGCACACAAAAAGGAGGAGTTATAAGAAGCAATCAGAGTAATGCAGTTCCAGTGCCACCATTGAAAATAAACTCACTGAGCGTTACCAGAAGACAGGTATGGACCTACTGCTAAACAAGCCAGTATTCCCTTGGTGGCTGAGCTTCATACAGTTCTTTGTGCTTTCCTACCATAAATCAGGTGATCATGTCTTCTAGAAATCTCTCAACACTGCCTTAATTAGGCAGCTTCCAAATGATCTCTGTTGTTACACTGTATTACTCACAGATCATGAGCATGGTCATATTCAAGCCCTTCTTATAGTCTGTAACATCCAGTGGTGATCAGCTCAGCCTTTTAATATTGCTTTCTGAGCCTTTGATATGACCACCTGGAGAAGGTCCTACAACTACCAACATCATGGCAAAAGAGCCATACGCTGCTGATAAAACATATATTGTTCTCAAGGGAAGTTCTCAAGCTTTGCTCATACTGAACTAATGCCATCTCAGATGGGTGGCAGCCAGCAGTAACCAGCATTAGGGAAAATCAGACAAGCTGCAGCAGGGATTATGGAGCAGAGCCTGGACTTAGGACAGATGGACCTCACTTACCTTTTGCAGGTAATTATCTTGGAAGGAAAAAACTGATTTTACAGGTGAATGGTCCAAGCTTTCAGCCTGGAAGGCAGATGAATGAGGATGAACTATTAACATCTGTTTTTAGCTATGCAGCAGGCTGTGGCTGGGCTTCCTATGAGTTGAGCAGGTTATCCATTTAAATGTCACAACCAAAACTCCTTTGCTACAGAACAGTGCAGACCGATCTGGGCCTAGGAAATGGAACAAACCCCAGGATTGTGGGCAACGCAAAGTCCTTTTGTTGACATTCAAGAAACTCACTGGCAGGTTACAAGAGAGGTGGCTGCTGGAAATCACATCCTCTTTTGCTCTGCATGTGCATGGGGACAGGACTGTCAAAAAGGTGGGCAGTGCAGTGATTACCCAGGGCTACATCCAGCGACCACTGGAGAGCTGTCATGGCAAGTGTTCTGGCAGTGGGTGCAATGAGCTAGTAGGGCACTGCTCTCCCAGGGCAGCACCCTGCAGAGGAGTTGAGACTGTAATTTTGTATAAGAGCCTTGAAAGCAAAGCTATGTACAGACAGTGAGCACTGTATACACAGTGTACTGGGGCAATGCTAACATGTACTTCACTTTTACTGATGATTAGATACAATTCCATTAATCCCTATCTAATGGTTTTCCTTACAATAAATTATACAGATACTAATATCAGATTAAAACATAAAGTCCTCTTATTACTTAATGAAATATGATTTTCTTTCTAGTAATATGAATAATACCTGCATCTTGTTAGAAAATTCATATATTTTTCTCTGCTGTCATATTCTTACTTTAATAGATTTTGTTTTGTAAATGGAAGACTAAAGAAGTATGGTGGTGTCTCTTTCAGCAACTGAAGCTATATTCAGACTTTCCAAATCCATCAGACTTCTGTAATTACCCTTCACTATGCACTGACACAGATCTTGATAGGGGGGAGATGATGTTTGCAATTAACTTTTCTTCTCAGGAAAAGCAAACACAAATACAAGAAACATTTCTGATTTACAGAATTACACAGTGCAACTTCATGCTACTCCATAAGCTTCTGTAAAATACAGATCAGGCACAGGCACTGCCCATTTGGTTAAATTGCCTGGTTATGCAATTCACTATTCCCACTACTCAGGGATGTTTAAAATGGTATAGTTATATCTTTCCATTACTGCATGGGTTTGAAATGGCATTGCTGAGTTGTATCAGAAAATCTGGTTTTGTGGTGCTCTGGAATGTGGAAAGCTGAGAACTTCTTGGTCTGTTGCTCTTGTGTTATAGTGGTAATTCCAATAACTTATGTGCACAGAGATTCTTTATTACTACTGAGAACTCAATAGACAGATTGCACCCCATTAAGTTTTTAATTAGATCTTAAAAAGAAGATACAAGCAACACAGTGGGCTGTAAAGCTGACTGCTAGCTTTACTATACCAGTGCAGGAGCAACGCAAACATTATGAACTTGTCTGTGCTACATGGAGATGGCCTGTGTTCACGGAGTGAACTTGTGCTGCAGTGGAGCACAAGGCAACGGTAAACCATTTCCACTGGTAGTGCAGTTTTAATGTATAAAGAATTACTGGGCAAGACAAGGAAACAAAATGTATTCAAAAAATATTCTCTTTAAGAAGAACCAGTTGCATCAAGGCAGTTCCTGGAATCTCTTAAATTACCACCTCATTTCTTCAGTAGTGTCAGAGTGACAGCAAGGATTTTCCAGCCTCATCACTTTCTCCCTTGGCTGCAAAAAAATGCCTCCATTGTATTTCTTAGGAGTATTATTACCTATTTAAGCAGACCAAGAACAAACCACCATGGCTTCATATGGAAAGTATGTACTGTTACAATACTGAAAGAATTACTGCAAGACCTGATATTAAGCATGTAACAAATACAAAGGAAGGTTCTCACAATGTTTTAAATTACAGAAGCTTTTAAATGCTTTCTGCCGGAAAACAGCTCCTGTGTGCTGACAAGGAGTTGGACCCTGATGGAGGCCTTGGGCAACCCATTACTACTATAACAATAGACACCATCTAGGGTTAAGCTAAACAGATCAAGCATCCAATTTAAGGCAAATTTACAGCTGTATTTTATAGAATCCTTTAAAAAAGTAAGTCACATTTCTGCTCAAAGCTTTCCTGTATCCACATGCGACTATGGGCTCTTGAGCCTCCCACATTAGACATTTTAAACATAGATAAAGAAAGTTTCTGGATGGTTCTGCATCTTACACATCTTCACTTCTTGTGAATACAGGTCTGAAATCCAAGTAGCTGGAAGAAGTCTACAAAGCCATGGATTAAAACCTCCATTCCACATTCAGGTTCAAAAAAACCCCTCATGCATACTAAGTGCCATTTTATTCCAAGCATCCCTCCACTTCAGTGGTTGGTGAGGGGCAATCATTCCTCACTGAAGGAACAGAAATCATCAAGAGAAAGAAAAGTGCTGAGGACTGTGTAACCCCATGGAGCATTTCTCTGAATACACATTAAGAAAATAAGCCATGCTGTTTTCTAGCAAACTAGAAAACAAAGTGGTCTGATGTGTTTCAAAAGTTCACTGGACACAGTGCCCTTACCAACAGCTCCCTCAGAATGCAGTCCACTCCCATAGGACTGCAGGTTTCCTCTTGCAGCCAGGAGGACACTGTTTTTAAAGACATCTTATGTAGTGCTACTACTACAGTATCACACTGAAACACAGAAGTTAATACTTTCCTCATTGAAATATTTTATTCGTAAGGAAATAGTAAAGATGGAGGCAAATATTTGATGACATGATTGAGTTTTAAAATATCTCAGAATAAACAGAAGCAATGTGAGCTAATTAGTTATGACAATCTCATATACTCATAGGAAAACAGGTCTAATCTCGAAAGTAATTGGAACTTTCGATGGCCTCATCTGAAATATAGAAACATATATAAAATGAGGAAATCAGTCCCATAATTAATTTATTATTGCTTAATAAGGCATCAGGAGTGAGGACTGACCTCTACAACTTCAGATGTCTAAACGCAAGTTGAGCCAGTCACTGTGGCAATAAAAAAGCAATAGAAGAAAACTGACAATTTTAAGTCTGTATCAGGATAAAATAAATTGAGTTTTCAAATTTTTCTCTCTCTTCCCTGATTATAAAGGAGCACAAGACAGCCTCTGCATTATGCTTCCCATCCCACGCTTCACATCCAGAGATGTGCTCTTGGCCCACAGCTTATGTCAAGCAATACAGTTTATCTTACATCTCTTTCATGGTAACTTAAGCAGAAGTAAGTAGTATTGATATGTCTGCACAGGTATTTCTGCTGTTCAGCTCAAAATGGTAGCAAGTTTCAGCAACTTGTGCACTGCACCCTCTGTAAATAACTTAAGCACGTGGGTGAAATACACTGTTTTGAGTTATTCTTACTATCTGCATAATGCCCCAAGGTTCCAGCTAAGATCAAAGTCCAACTATATTACAGGGTACATACATTCATAATAACACTGCCTGCTGTGGACCAAACACACCACTGCAGCAACTGAGGATATTACTACTTCCATGTGTATACTGTGCCCTTCTATGAGGAGGACATGTTGTGTCTCCTGTAGGAAGGACAGCAGTAAAGCATAAATGCTACATCTAAGCTGCTGCACCTTCTGTAGGGGAGCAGGACAGCAGATACCCGGGATCCCTTCTGCTACAGTAGTCACATTCACTACAGCTGAGTCCTGAAGAAGCAGTTCTTGCTTCAGATAACGTACAAACCAGACATGGCAACAGAGAGGTGAACTTGAGTCATCCCAAGATGGCTCGAGACAGTCATGGAGTACCTTGGGATAAAGTACACACCCAATTCAATACACCATATTGTCTCCCAAAGTAGCTATTAAATCAAAATATCTTATTTCTCATAGACCAGTCTTAAAAGAGGGTACATATTTATGCAGCAATGCCAGTGGTCAGCATCAGACATCTGACTTACGCTGGAGGCAAAGTCATGGGGTACCCAAGTGCATGGTCTTAAAGACCAAGTGGATCTCTGCTGAGTCTTACAGAAACAGGGGTAAGGGATGAAGGGGGAATTCTGCTTTATTTACTCACAGTTAGATTATCATACAGGTACAGAAGTGCCTGTCATGGGTTCAGCAGTAGCAGACATTTTTCTCCTCCTTGGTAGCTGGTGCAGCACTGTGTTTTTGACTTTTGGCCTGGGAACACTGCTGATAACACCAATGTTTATAGTTATGGCTTAGAATGTTTTGGTCTGGCCAAGGACTTTCTTAGTCTCATGCTCTGCCAGGGAGAAGAAGCCAGGAGGAAGTAGAGACAGGGCATCTGACCCAAACTGACTAAAGAGGTATTCCATACCACAGTGTCATGGCCAGGATGTAAAAATGGAGGGCACAGACCCGGAAGGGTGGGGCATGCATTGCCTGGTCAGGCTGGGTATACGTGGTGAGCTGTTGTATTCTATTCTCTTTCCTCATATTCCTCTTATTATTATCATTGGTGGTAGCAGTAGTGGTTTGTGTTACACCTTAGTTACTAAACTGTTCTTATCTCAACCTGTGGGAGTTGCATTCTTTCAATTCTCCATCCCATCCCTCCAGGAGCAGAGGAAAGAAAAAGGGGGAAGTGAGTGAACAAACTGCGTGGCTGACTGGTTAAACCACAACAGTGCCAAAGGGAGGGAAAGGAGGTGTAAATATTTCCCCTGCATTGTGGAACAGCTACAAATACAAGCTGAAGCCACCCTAACTGCTGCTGATGTCTCAGCACACTGGCCAGTGAATCTACCCTTTACTCAGTACAACCTTCTATCTGCAGTCAGTGCTTTACAAATTAACCTCGCTGTTGCAGTGACCAGCGGGTGAGGGCTTATTTTCTTCAGTGACAAACAGCTGATGTTTGCCTATTTCAGATCCCTGCATAAGCAAATACTGTTCAAGTGCTGAATTCCTAAGCAAGCTGAAAAACGCATTATTTAAAACATGATTGTGTTCCAGCATTGCACAATATTAACATTGCTAAAACTACTAATGCTTACACATCTAATGCATATATAGTAATCTGATAAATTTTGACTGAACTGTACAGTAACTGATTTCAGTTATTCATGAATTACGTAATGATAAATTTCGACCAAATCTTTCATTGGTCTCTACATTTGTGCATATCATTGGTTTCACATTCAGTCTCCTCTTTTGCATGACCAAGAATTTCCTATTTTTTTTAATGAAGATCTGCTCTTCATTTGGTCTCTCCTGTTAGACAAGGTGCATCTCAGTTAGATTTCATTTGTTTTTTCAATTTGGAAAGACCAGCAAGACATTCATCTCTCCATTTTCTCCTGGCATCCAGGGCTTTGGGAACAACTGGAATTTTCTCAGACATTGCCTGGAACAGAAAATTTAAGATGATTAAGTCTCTCATTCTGTGTAAAAAGCTTCTCACCAGCATTGGCTTGCTGCATCAGATCAAGTAGACATCTACACAAACTGCAAGTTAGTCTATCACAAGCAATAGGCCATTAATTCTTTACATGGGTGACTGGAAATGAGCTAACCTGTGTGAGTAGTGTTGTCACGTGGAGAAGGTTAGCCTGAATGTGGCAATAAAGGTGCCTACAGAACAAAGTGTAGGCCTCTTCTCTTGGTCTGTCCCACATAGCACTGTCTAGTCTCTTTGATAATATCATTTTATTAAGTAGGAATGAGGCAACCTGGCCATTTATGTGGCTGAAAATGTGCTCTAAACCAAATTCCTCTGTGTGTGTTTAAAACTCTGATCTCTCTTCCAGCTCCTAATAAATGTAATGAGGGATACCAGGTTTATTACAAACATTTTGCATTAGGAGTGCCAGTTATAAACAAAATGACAGGGGAAGACACATAACAAACCCACAATTACAAATTTTGTTGTTTATTGGAATACAGGGGAGAAAGTACAGTACTACTGAGAACACAAAGGTACAGTCTGAACAAGGTGTTAAAATCTGAACAAGATAGCATGCAAAGATGACATTTAGAACAAAAAGGGGGGGGAGGGAAGGTATTCCTGAGCACACAGCTGAAGTTGCGTTAGAACTGCCAGTTAAATGTATCACTAGAAGGGGAACAAGAGGTAGTAAGCTCTGGCCAGGATACCCTGTCACAGATTTTCTTTCAATGAAAAAAAGATGTTTCGAGAGTGCAGGTTGAGATCACAAAGTCATCTTTGCCAAAATAAGGCAAGGTCTTAGGCTTAAAAGGCAAGCGTTGAGAAACTGGGTAAAACCTGGACCTGCTATCAATGACTAGCAAGCTGCAGTCAATCCAGAAAAAAAAATCAGGGAGGGGGACAGAGGTGTAAAATAAGAAATGCTTAATGTTTTACTCTTAAGAAAGGACTCTTGCAAGCCCATCTTTGGTACTGAAGACTGCAGACAGTAAGCGACACACAAACAGATGCTGAAGTGGAATCCAGTGGAATCCAAACTGTTTCATATCAATTAAAAGCTTCTAATCATGAATAACTCCACATTATTGACTGTTATTATAAGCACTATGTTGCTTAAGCATGAAGATTTTTTTTTTAACATAGCTGATGTTAAAACTGCATTAACATAAATAGGAACAAAATTGCTATCTTCCAGACAGACTGTCTTCATGTATGGAATTAATCTCTGCTTATCAGGAACAATTTAACACACACTTTAGTTCTTACTGAAGTATTAAAAAAGGGAACTATGAAAAGGCAGAGTTAGAATACAACAAAACTTCAATTAATTCTTGTGGCCAATCAAAACAGCCTATATAGTCAGTATAAATATATGGTGGGCTTAGAAATTTTAATGGATAAAACAGGTCTCAATCCAGTATAGCACTTAAACATGATTCTATTTAACCATGCAAGTAACCTTACTGGACTGCTAACAAGCTTAAATTAAATGTGTTATGTGCATGCATTACACACTGGAACTCTAGGTTGTAAAGTACAGAAAACCAAGAAAAAGAACATCCAGAAAGAAAAAAGCTACAGGGATATGGAACGGGAGGAAGACACAGAAAGAGAAGTAATGTAGGAAAGGAAGCTTGGGAGATGTGCATATGATGGTAGAGGACATAGGATGGAACTGGTAAGAAACAGTGTGGAAGATTTAATGTCAATAACCCATAGTTGTTAGTAGTTAACTCCTCTGTCTAGCAATAATGTTACTCAGCTGCTAGATCCATTTCCACTGATGTACATCAAAGTGCTTTGACAAGAGACTTGCATTCTGCTTGCTGATCTTTCTGTTTAAAACACACATTCACATAAGAAATACAGACTACAGGTACCTCTAACAGTAAACTGAAATGCTACACATGTTAAAAGCTAAAGTTCTTTATTTTGAATGCTACTGTATTTATTAACTTTGTATTTACCTGACTGATTTTCTGTTCAGCTTCACCTGAAAATTCTGGAACTGGTCCAAAGGTGTTCAGAACAAGTCTCATACCTTCACAGTATCTTTCACAATAACTTGAAATACCTACAAATAAGAGTGAAAAATTACAGTCAACAAAAATTCCTACTTCAGTTCAGTAAGGCTGCCTGTGCTTAAGCAGGATCCAAAGTAGAGTCCAAAAAAAAAAGTGTGCTCTTATGACTAAGATGCCTAAATGTCATCAAGGAAAACTGGATTATATCTACCACATTTCCATTAAGGTTCATGGAAAAATTATTCAGGACATGCCTTCACTGCAAAACCAACTGTTACGTATTAGCAGGCAACGCTATGTGAGAGGTCTAGTACACAACCATGGATATACTTGTGCTCTGTCACTTGAGTCTAGAGAGCTTCCCCGACCAGTGTCCATGAGGAAAGTGCTCTCCCCTCTCCTCTCCTCCTGTTCAGTATGTGTCATATCAGTTGAAGCATTCACAGAATCACAGACTTCCTATTTTATTTTTATTAATTGGCCTTCAGTGTATCAAGAGCAACACAGCTCAGCAGGTAAGGGTCAAAGGCATGGAGACCCAGGCAGCCTCCAATGAGGAGAAAGGCTTAAGGAGGAACAGATGGAACTTGCAGATCAACATTTTGTGTCACAACTAGGGTCAGCTACAAGATTTGGCTTTTATGACCACAGGACCCTCTCTGATGATTGAGCACTGCTTTGTCAAAAACCTGCCTAATCTGGTAATAAAAGCTTTATATTAGCAACACTGGAAAAGTGAGATTATGAAGTGCAGTCAAGTGGGGAAGGGGTTGTACTGAGGTAGAAAGGAGTGCATGGTAGAAGGTGTAAAAGCAGCCTCAAGGGAGTATAAAAAAAGGCAGGAGTCCACTTCTAGTGTATGTGCACAAATGCAGGCAGCCCGAGAACAAGCAGGGGAAAGAAGAGCTCCAGGTGAGGTCACACAGCTATGACACTGTTGGTCCACCTGAGGCGTGGTGGGAGTGCTGGAGTGCTGGAGTGCTGCAGTGGACATAGACACACTGCAGGAAAGACAAGGAGGGGATATGATATCTCTGTAAAAGAGCAGCTCAGATGTATGGAACTATTCTATGGAGTGGGTGACTGGCTGGGTGAGAGCCCGTGGGCCAGAAGCAATGGAGAGGTCAGTAAAGGACAGCACCCTCCAAGGGCAAGAACAACCCATTCTGATACTGGGAAGACAATTAAATACATCAAAAGTTTGGCTTGGATGAGCTCCCGTGCAAAAAGGCAGCATAGAGGAGGCAGAAAAAGGGACATGCTGTAGAGGAGAAATTTAAAAATACTGCCTAGGCATGTAGGGATGGTGTCAGGAAAGCCAAAGCTCAGCTCCAGTTCAGACTTGCAAGGATGTCAAGGTCTACTGTTACATTAGCAATAGAAAGCTGAACAAGGGAAGCATGGGCATGTTGGTGAATGGGTGCTGATTTAGTGACAGGAGAAGCAGGTGAAGCAGAGTTACTCATTGCTTTCTTTGCTTCAGCCTTTATTGACAAGGTCTTCTATGCCTTTATGCTTAGAGGCAGGGTTCAACAAGAAGAGCTATCAGCAGCAAATGACGACCTAGTCAGCGACTATATGCAAGAACCCAGCACCACCTGAGACCATGGGACAAGACAGGCTGTATCTAAGGGAATGAGAGAAATGACCAGTTGCAAGGCTGCTTTTTACTGTATTTTAAAAATCGGGTCAGTCAATGCATCAATGTCATGATTTGTGATCCCCAGATGACTGAATGCAAATACTGCACATATCTTCAGAAAGGGCAAAAGAACAATCTGGGGTACTACAGGCCAAGTAAACTCACTTTTATCCCAGAGAAAATCAAGGAGCAAGTCCTTTGGAAACAAATTCCTGGGCACAGGAATAAGAAGAAAATGTCTGTGACAGTCAGCATGTAGTCACCAATGGGCATACCATGATGTAAATCATGTCTGACTGATCTCGTCTTCTGTGATAAAATGATTGGATTTGTGGAAAATAGGAAAGTAGTGGATATCATTTACCTCAGCTTTAGAAGGGCATTTGACACTGTGATATTCTTGTATCAAAATTATGATGTTAAGGTCTTCATGCTTGAACAGCTAGATGGACAAAAAATGGGCTAGATACTGAGGCTCAGAGGGTAGTGGTTAAAAGGCTGGACTCTCCCTGGAGGCCAGTAAAAGTGGAGTATTGCAGGAATCTTGTACTGCTTAATGGCCCTTGCTCACAAAGTCTGTGCATGACACCAGATTTTGAGGAGTGAGAGGCGGCAGGGGATGGATCAGCAGATACACTGGCGAACAGGGCTACCCTTAGACAGGCTGGAGGAATGAGCCAATACAAAACCTTAAAAAATTTAACATGGACAAGTGCAAGACCCTGTATCTCAGAAGGAAGAGCTCCTTGCAACAACGCAGACTTGTGAGCCCTGAGAACTCCTGGTCCTGAAGCTGAATGTGAACCAATAGTGTGTCTGGCAGCAAAAAAAGGACAACATCCCAGGCTGTGTTAACAGCACAGCCAGTAGATCAAGGGAAGTGACTGTCCCCTTTATTCAGCACTCATTAAGACTCCATCCAGAATACTGCATCCAGTTTGCAATTCCCCAGTACAAGAAAGACATTGACAAATTGGAGCAACTTCAGCCTCCAGAGGCTGGAGCACTTGCCCTGTGAGGAGAGCCTGAAGGAGCTGGGCTTGTTCAGTCTGGAGCAAAAATGGCTAAAACCTTAACAGCAGCTCCCCAGTGCCTACAAGGGAGGTCATTGAGAGACAGAACCAGGCTCTTTACAGTTGTTGTATGGCAGGAAGACAGGAGACAACAGGCAAAACTTGAAACGAGAACTTTCAACTGGATACTTAGGCACTGGCACAGCTTGTCCACAGAGGCTGTGCAGTCTCCATCTCTGGGGGTTTCCAAGACTGGATAAAACCCTGAGCAGCTTGGTCTGGCCTTGGAGCTGACCCTGCTGTGAACGCTTTAAATAACACGTGGTCAGAGAACCAGAGAACAAGCTAACTGGCAATAATGGGCAAAATGGCAGACATGTAGGCCTTGGCTGAACCAGGGAAAGGTCTGGCTTCTATCAGCTCCAGTAGGAATCTCAAAAAAAAATTACTGTTGAGGCACTAGAGAGAAACTGGAATGATCAATGCACCAAAAAGATAAATTGGTCATTTAGCCAGACATACACATCTAGTAGACATTTTAGTGCTATTAACTACCACATAATCAAGAAAGGATCAGGCAGCATTTCCTACTGTACATCAATCAAGAAGTCATAAGCTGCACCACAACAGTAAACGAGCAATGATTGTCTGGCAGTAAGCAAGCTGACATCAGTAAGAATGTTGATTATCTTGATGAACACTCTAGATCTGAGAAGGGAAGTTCTGGATATTCACTAAAAGCTTGTGATAACCTCCCTTTTCTGAGAACCGTAGAGACTGAAGAATGTGCATCTTACCTCTCTTTTTATTAGGTAATTATCAAAGCAAGGAGAAGAAAGATGCAGAAGACAAAGTCAAGCAGTTAGGGTCACCGACTCTTTCATGAAGACTCAGGATATCATACAGACCAAGAAGCATGAACCTGAACTGCTTGTGGGTATATTCAACCACAAAATGCAGGAAATGTAAGTGGGGTGGCCTGGCTACCACAGGAAAGAATGCAACTCAGGTCAAGAGTCATGAAACAATCTCTTTCCTGAACAGCTTGTAGACAGTACCCTGGAATTCAATACTGTGTGATATCAATACCATAGAAGGCACACCTGTCTAACCCTCGATGGCTGAGGCTGAAAGGTGGATGAATAATGGAAACCTTTACCTACTGACAACCATGAATCATAAACTACAACACTTACACTACTCAACATGCCTGAAATCACTGAAGTACAGGTTTTCCAAAAGACCTCTGAATGAGAGTATGGAAAAACACTCTTGTTTTTCCAAAGAGTGTGGAAAACATTCTTGTTTCTGGACCAAAGAACTTTCAAAGGACAAATGCTTCAGAAGTACTAATTTTCCTGGAAGAAATTAGCACTCTGAAGTCATGATGACTATCAGATAAACAGTTGAAAGGAGAACATGCCACTGCATGACAGCAACATGGAGAGACTCAAAAGTATTCAACTCTTTAAAAAATGGCCTAGAAACATTATTTCTCTAGTATGAGAAGAAAGGAGTCTGTGAGAAAACCAGCAGCCTTGTTGAGTAGTTTAAAGTGTATCTGGTGCCAGGAGTGTGCCAATCAGCATTTAGTCAGCCTGTTTCCTTGTGTTATCTACAATATTTGTTCCTAGAACATAGCCTGGTATCTTCTACCCTTCTCCAACACAAAAAGGGAGGTCAGCCCATCATACAGGTATACTGCTGCTCTAATTGCATGGAAATTTAGTATTTTGATCAATTTTCTTGACAACCAGAAACCTGCAATTGCCTAGTGGGCTCCAAAACATCACTGGCAGGAAGTGAGATTCAGGAAGGGAAGCATTACTGTGGGATGTGGGACAAGCCATGATCCAATTCTATCTCTTCACTGAGGGAATAAGCAGAGACCATCCACCTCCATAAACACTCTGGAAAGTACTACTGGTTATCAGGTTTTGCTGACCATACCCTATCACTAGCGTAAGTGCTCGCCTGTTAAATCTTAACAGCTGGGCTCACAGACTTTGGCACTTAAAGCCAACCCAGATGAACCTACAGTGGATATGCTAGCCACTTCAGCAATCTTGGGAACCCAAAGCAATTCTGGATGAGACTCATACACCACCAACATGACAATGATGTTTACATTTCACCTTGCTCATGCAAGCGTTTTCTTCTAATAGGAGTCTGAGCAAAAAGTTTGCCCCCACTTAGCACGACATCATAGAAAGTTCCCAGATGTAGAAGCAGAAATGACTGAGGCTGAAGAGTGCAGAACTATGTGAACTCAGGTACACGTTGCTGACTCACAGCTGCTGCCAGCAGCTGCTGCCAGCTGGACAATCACTAAACAAAAAATGGCAATTCAGTCATATATGGCCATTCACGCAAATCCACATGAGCAATTTGTGATAGAAGGAAGGGTAAACAGAGCAGTCCCAGTTACCAGTTAGTCTGGTACTTAGCTGACACAGGTCTACGTCACCTAGACCAGTGACAAATAGTTTGGGTTTCAAAAGTCCTGGTGAACCTCTCAACCATCTGGGAAACTTGACTAGTGAGTAGTTTTGATTCTGGTACAGACAGGAGAAGATGAAAGACTGTGTGCCAGGTATATTTTTCATGAGCCTCAGCCTGAAGAGATCAGTATCTTGACTGAAGACATCAGTGTCTTGGGCTGAATGCTTGGATGTGGCTGACCCATCTACCTGGTGAATATGAACTCCTGAGCTGGAAACCACCTTCAAAGCTCACTCAGCCAGCTGGTCTTGGAGATCCAGCTCCTACTGCCAGCTCATATACAGCCTGAATGAATCAGAACAATTTCTGGGTGGGTGTAGCTGACCAGTGCAACAGAGATGCCAAATGCAGGCTAGGTAATGCAGTTCACTCATTGCACGCAACGTATGAATAAAAAGAAGCCTTATGCAAAGTCAGCAAAATAGGAAAAGGTTACACACACACCCCAGTGTAATAGGTCTAGAGAAGAGCAGCAGCATTAGTATAGTTGATCTCCACATTGTGCCTGTAGTGACAACATGCAGGCATGTATGCTGCATGCCAAGCAGGGAGAGGACACTGCAAAATCTTTCTAGTCTCAAGTGAAGAAAATACACCAAAAGTTAGAATATACACATGGTCATACTCAAAGATTAAAAAAAACATTATCTCAAAATAGCTAACTCAAGACAGCTCTCTCAGTGCAAAATGTCAGTGGAGACCAGTGCAATCTTTAACTTGGGTTTCAGCAATCAAGATTAACCCTCTCCTGCCAACTTCAAAAAGGCACTTGAGTAATGGGCAATATTGCTGGAAAAATCACTTTGCTTTTCAACAGCAAACTCAAAATTGGCAAATATTTGACTCCTGTCCTTTAGACTTAGGAGTCCTTTGGTTCAAAGGTCAGGGCTATTGCAAAGGTGGATGAGAAGAGTGCATGGAACATACAGACAAGGTGGAAAACAAATATGACAGAATCCCTTTAATCCTTGCTGGTATTGCCCAGGGAGCAGCTTAAGCTGGAAAAATTAGCATCTGTAAACACTGTGAGACACAAAAGGCAGCACCAGGGAGCTGGAGAAATAGGAAGATGTCAAATGGGGCTGTTAATCAAGATCTCCCCTTGCATCCAGTTGTGGTGCCTATACTGTACCCCACTATCTCCAACTGGATAAAAAGAATGACTCAAGATGCATCTGGGACAGAGAAAGAAAGGAATCAACTCACAACACAGGAATGATGATAGCTTCCTCTTGTCTATGTGGTTTGTTGGCTTTCCATGTAAACCTCTATCTTCTCTGCACACTCACCTCATCAACATTTGAAGGAAGGGGCTGTGGGAGAAGGCAGATGTTGCAGCAGGCACCTGAGAACCATGAACACAGAACAGAAATACCTCCAGGCAAGGTAGAAGTTCCCTGAATCCTCTTTCTACCATGTATTTGCAACTGTGGCAGACAGCGGAAGAAGAGGAATGAGTAACAAAATATTCTAACGGAGAAATGACTACAGAGTTACAGAGATAAAAATGGGAATATTCCAGCTTCCTTGAAAGTCCCAAACCCACTTAGCATTTCTGACTTGGTCACTATAGTTACAGGAACACATTAGCAAAAGCTAGACGAAGGCATTATTTCAAGGTTCTTCAGCTGCCCCTATGTCTAGGAAATGCAAGGCTCTTTATGCCACCAACAAAGGAAGAATAAGCTGCTCCTTATTTGTATCTTCAGTGACAGTCAAGGAAGTTTCCAGAACAGTTAATGAACTGTCCCATAAAAACTTATTCATGTCCTTACCTGAAGGATTTGCACAAGTGTGGTGCAAACATGGGTATCAGTGAAATGCCTCTAGTTGCATCATCAAGATGGAACAGGGCATTGATGAAGGAAAAAGAACTAAGGACAGATATTCAGCTTAGAAGCACACACAAAATGCTTCACTGCCCTGAGAAAGCTACTTCAATAAGTGAGGTTCATAAGTGTAAAGGTGATGAGAATAGTTGGGAAAAAGGGAGAGAAAATATGACAGTATAAAATGTAGTATGTTCATGCAGCATAGCATGTAAGTATCTCTAAGTATCTTTGCTTCCTGTATGCAAAGTCTCATTTTCTCCTCTTCATAAGAAAGACAACAGGCAGGAGGGCTGAAGGATGCAAGCAAGCAAACTTGGTAAACCAGTCGGGCAAGGGCACTACACACAGGGCAAAACAAGGAAGGCACTGAGATATTTATGAGAAAAAAAAAAGAGCCAAGAGCAAGCATTACTGGCAAGGACAGGGAACATGCCAAAGACAGACTCACAATACTGAGTATTAAATTGATGACTTTTAACCTGATGAGTAGCATAAGAAGACACTGTAATGACTCAAAAAGAACATGCAAGATGGCCAAGCCACTGATTAATAGCATCAACAATTTGAAAAGATTGAGGTGGGGTTGATTTTAGCAGGTAAAATCTAAAATGAGGTTGCATTTGGTGAGACTAAAACCAAGTATGGATGAGAATTGAAAAGAAAAGGCATATTTCAGGAATGTAATGGGGGATTCTGTCATTGTTAGATTACATTCAGAGCCAAAAGATGTCCCAACCTCTTTGCTTTGCTGATTGAGGGATTACATTTCCAGACATTACAGCTCCAAGGAAAACCTTCTAAATGTAATCCTACCTTCATCAGGGGTGTGTCTGAACACAGATGCATGCTCTTAGTTGGGGTGTGAATTCACATGATGCCTACTACTCTACATTAATGCCCATATGAATTCACTTAAGACTGTAGTTGCATGAATACTTTCAACTACCCTAACACAGTGGTAGTACCAAAAAAGTTTTATTCTTACTGTCTTTCTGCTAACATCTCAACAGTAATGCACAAATATTTGTGCAGGACTGTTGTGAGATGGATCAAGGAATTAAACTGGGCTAGTATGAACTACTTCTTTTGTTACATCAGTTTAATATCTGGGATGAAACCTTCAGACTGAGCCACTTAGTGACCATACACATTATTTCATTAGCATAAGGGAGAAGACTGCACCAAGATGCGTACTTCAGGACACATCTATAATGACTTCAGCAATAAAGCAAAAAAGACACCTACACAAAGTCACATGCACCTTTCAGAAGATGGAGGGAACCACTTTACACCTACAAGTCTAGAGAAGGAAACTGGTGCACAGCAGTCAGTATGCTGAAAAATTCCCATCTTTGCTTCTTGCACACAAAGTTTTTCATACAGAAATGTCCTACAGCTGCATAGAAGCAAACAGCAGTTCTAGAAACACTACGAACTACCTTCTTCAGCCTACTGGGAGGTGAACTGAATGTGTGTAAACATATGAAATAACTGGTAGGTTCATGAGAAAAGACGGTTTTACATGATTATGTACAACTGTGATATTTCATCTCAGAGGTACCCTCTTACAAGTATTCCTGAATTAAGGTGAGGTCTTATTATCATTCATTACTTATTAGATGTTGTTTGGAAAGAAACAGAGGCAGTCTTCCTTTTCTTAGACTTTATTAACTTAATTTAGAGATTCTCACACCTTCTGCTTACCAGCCTGCAGTACAAAAGCTCCTGAACTGGGTTAAAGTTTGGTTTGCTCCCTGTACAACAGCATTAAAGCAGCAGCCATAGCAATGAAAATAATCTCTGCTTTTGAAACAGCCAGCATGCCTGTTTACAGTAATGTTAAAAAATATTCTTGGCTATGTTTTGCCTCGCTAGACAAGGTGAGCAAGCATTTAGGTTAGATATAAGGAAGCAGTTCTTTACTGTGAGGGTGGTGAGGCAGTGGAACAGTTTGCCCAAAGAAGTGATAAATGCTCCATCCCTGGCAGTGTTCAAGGCCAGGTTGGACAGAGCCTTTGGTGACATGGTTTAGTGTGTGGTGTCCCTGCCCATGGCAGGGGGCTTGGAACTAGATGATCTTAAGGTCCTTTCCAACCCTAACTATTCTATGATTCCCACTTTCAGTAAAAGAAATGTAATTTTGAGTAGGAAGATGCATTTCTAGCTTATCAGATGTTTGAACATACAATCTCTCCCAGTTGAGCTCTTCTGGTAGTAGTAGCCATTTAGATCAATGTTAAATTCCAATTATAGCTCTCTAAATAACCCACTAATTAGGTAACTGATCTAAGACAGTCAATTGTGAAATATATATGAAGAACTTTTGCGGCAAATATGTAAAACACAGTAAATGATATCCTAGCCTCTGGTTTTGCAGGTTATTTTTTGCAAAGGCTTAAAAGTTGCTGACAGTTCAAGAACCAGGAGATTCAGTAGATACAACCTTAGCGAGGCTAGATCATCTTCAGTACATTCACAGATAGCCAGGTACATATACAGGAGGGACATTGTGGCTGCTAACATAACCCCGTAATAAGTAAACTGGTAAAATGACTCTAGTGAAGTCTGATGATGTTCCTTGTAAAAGACTTAACAGCATTTGTTGTGATGCTGACATGTGAAATAATGACTCAAATGCAGAACTCACTGAAACCAACCATCAACATTATAATATTACGCCATTTGGACGTGCTTTTTTCCTCCTCAAAGCAGTTTCCTTCCTGTCTGTTGCAATTCATTTCTCAAACTGCTGCTGCTGCTTCTGCTGCTTTTAGTGACTTGACGCTGTCATTTTATTCCATGTTCAAAGCTGCTGGCTCACAGCCATGTACCCAAAACTCCTAATATTCACGCACAGATTAACTGGCAATCTCAAGTGGCCTAGATAATAGCTTTCAATAAGATCATTTATGAAGGAAAGGACATAAGAACTAACATAGGGGAAACCTGGCATTAGCACAGGAAGTTCATGAGACGATCTTGACTGTATGCATTCCATATGGAAAGAAGTAATGCTGATCTCAGAAAATCACTGGAATAACATTCTTTATTCAAAACCAAATGAAAATATCACATCTTTCAAAAACAAAGACTTTCCATCTTCCAGTATCTCCCACAAATAAAACTACTTTACTCTCACATGCTTCCTGCATCCCTGCCATCCTTCCTCACTGATTAATAGAGTTTAAATTGTATAATTAGTATCTTATGGCTGTAATGCCACTGTGAAGTTGATGAAGCTGCTCGACAGGCTAGCAGTGAGGGCTGTCATAGAATCATTTAAGTTGGAAATGACCTTTAAGATCATGGAGTCCAACTGCTAACCCAGCACTGACAAGTCTACCATTAAACCACATCCCCAAGTGGTATCTACAGGTCTTTTAAATACCTCCAGGGATGGTGACTCACCCACTTCCCTGGGCAGCCTGTTCCAATGCTTGACAGCCCTTCTAGTGAAGAAATTTTTCCCAATATCCAATCTAAACTTCCCCTGGCACAACTTGAGGCCATTTCCTCTTGCTCTATCACCTGTTACTTGGGAGAAGAGACCAACACCCACATCGCTACAACCTCCTTTCAGGTAGCTGTAAGAGCGATAAGGTCTCCCTGGAGCCTCCATTTCTCCAGGCTGAACAACTCCAGTTCCCTCAGCTACTCCTCATAAGACTTGCATTCTGACCCTTCACCAGCTTTGTGGCCCTTCTTTGGACAAGCTCCAGTACCTCTGTGTCTTGCAGTGAGGGGCCCAGAACTGAACACAGTATTTGAGGTGCAACCTCACCAGTGCTGAGTACAGCGGGACAATCACTGTCCTAGACCTGCTGGCCATTCTCTTTTTGATACAAGCCAGGATGCCTGGCCTTCTTGGCCACCTAGGTACAAGCTGGCTCCTGTTCAGCCAACTGTTGATCAACATCCTGAGGTCCTTTTCTGCAGAGCAGCTTTTCAGGCACTCTCCCCTAAGTCCATAGCATTAAATGCAGTAGTTGTGACCAAAGTGCAGGTCCCAGCACTGAGCCTCATTGAACCTCACACAATTGGCCTTGGCTCATTGATTCCAGCCTGTCCAGATCCCTCTGTAGAGCCTTCCTACCCCTTAAGCAGATCAACACTCCTGCCCAACTTGGTATCATCTGCGAACTCACTGAGGGTGCACTCAATCCGCTCACCCACAAAATTGATAAAGACATTAAACAGAATTGGCCCTAATACTGAGCCCTGTGGAACACCACTTGTGACCAGCTGCCAACTGCGTTTAACTCCATTCACCACCACTCTTTGAGCACAGCCTTCCAGCCACTTTTTTACTCAGAAAAGAGTACACCAATCCAAGCCATAAGCAGTGATTTTCTCCAGGAGAATGCTGTAGGAAATGATGTCAAAAGCTTTACTAATGTCTAGGTAGATACATCCACAGCCCTTCCTTCATCCACTAAGGGGACCACATTGTCACAGAAGGAGATCAGGTTAGTCAAGCAAAAACTGGGCAATCAAGAGGAGGTCGATAGTATTCCATATTATGTGAAGCAATACAGGGCAACCAAACAGAAGCTGGCGCTGGTATGGAACTGTGAACATAAGCCATCATGTGTCCTGACATCAGCAGTTTAGATTTAAACTGTTTCTGATGAAAGCAATAGCCTGAGTCAGCCTGCCAGCACATAAACAGGAGCAGCTCTAGACAAAGACAATGCATCTCCAAGATTGGGAGTGAAGCAATATATCTCATGATCCAAGTTACTGAACAAGCCAACAAGGTGCTTCTGTGTAAATAGCCCAGTCCACAAGTGTGCTATGTTATTTTAACTGAGAATACTATATAATGTTAAAATAACTCTACAGGTATGTCATGGGTTCAGCAGTAGCAGTCATTTTTCTCCTTCTCGGCAGCTGGTGCAGCGCTGTGTTTTGACTTTTGGACTGGGAACACTGCTGATAACACCGATGTTTCAGTTACTGCTTAGAATGTTCTGGTCTGGCCAAGGACTTTCTGAGCCTCATGCTCTGCCAGGGAGGAGGGTAAGGGGGGAGGAAGCAGAGACAGGACACCTGACCCAAACTGACCAAAGAGGTATTCCATACCACAGCACATCATGCCCAGGATGCAAAAACTGAGGGGAGGGACCCGGAAGGGCTGGATCACTGCTCGTGTCAGGCTGGGTATCAGTCGGCAGGTGGTGAGCGGTTGTATTCTCTTCCCTTGTTATTTCCCTTGTCATTTCCCTTGTCATTATTACTATTGGCAGTAGCAGCAGTGGTTTGTGTTATACCTTAGTCACTGGACTGTTCTTATCTCAACTTGTGGGAGTTACATTCTTTCGATTCTCCTTGCCATCCCACCAGGAGCCTGGTGGGAAAGAAGAGGTGGGAGTGAGTGAACGGCTGTATAGTTCTGAGTTACTGGCTGGTCTTAAACCATGACACCCCTCAGACTGGTTGAAGCCATTCACCTTGTCCTGTCACTATAGGGCCTTTTCAAAAGCCCCTCTCCAGATTTCTTGTCACCCTTTGCACAGTGGGAGAAGCTCCAAGTTCTCCCTGGAGCCTCTTCTGCTCTAGGCTGAACAAGCCCAGCTCTCTCAGCCTGTCTTCAGAGCAGAGCTGCTCCAGCTCTCGCAGCATCGGCCTTCTCTAAAGTTGCTCCAACAGCTTCACGTTCTTCTTGTGTTGCTGCCCCAGAGCTAAGCACAGGACTGCATGGGTTCCCCCCAGGGAGCAGCAGATGGGGAGAATCTCCTCCCTAGACCTTCTGCTCACTGTTTGGGATGCAGCCCACACCATACAGGGGTTCTGGGCTCAAGTGCACACTGCTGGTCATTCTTTTGATTCTCCTCCCCATCCCTTCGGGAGCAGTGAGAAGAAGAAGAGGTGGGAGTGAGCAAGTGTCTGCATGGGTCTGAATTACCGGCTGGGCTTAATCCATGCCAGGCCTCATCATGGAAGGTCACCAAATATGTCAAGTACAATTTGTCCTTAGTGAAGTCATGTTGGCTGTCACTAATCAAGCCCTTATCATCTGTGTGATCTAGCATAGTTTCCAGAAGAATTCTGCTCCATGATCTTGCCAGGCACTGATGTGATAGTGACTTGTCTGTAGTTCCTGTGTCTTCCTTTTTTCCCATTTTTGAAGACTGACGGTTATATCTCCCCCTTTCCAGTCAGCAGGAACTTCATTGTTCTTCCACCACTTCTCAAATGTGATGGATAATGGCTTGACTGCTTCATCCACCAGATACTTGTATGAGAAGCTTCATAAAGTCCATATATTGCTTGCAACTATCTCTTGAAAAACATTCTTGAGGAAAGAGTAAAAACTTATAAAGATATATATTCTGCTGCTATGTTGTTGATGTTCTTGCTTGTCTGGCTATTCTTTATTTTTTATGCAGCTCTGGTGAAAGCAAGAATATTTGGCAGAGATTAAAACTGCCTCATTTTTATTTGGAAAAAAGGAAAGAAAAACGTTGCCTTCAGGTTCATTAAAGTCTGATCCATTCATTCATTTTTAAATACTCTGACAGATTTAATCATTTAAGCTATATGCTTTCCTTCAAGCTTCTATAACTTCAGTGACTGTTCTTGATTGCATCTACTTCTGTTGGGTTGATACCATACACCTGATATCATATGGATTCATCTACAACATATAACAGTTCACATTTTTGATGAAAAACCAGTGAAGATTTTCTTTTTAGTATTTTTTCGTCACCCTCAGAATCCGTAACTGCTTCTTCTGAAATTAAAACACCCAGGCTTGAAGATCTATGTCTCAATGAATACAGATTGATTCATTTTCAAGTGAGATTTGAGGAGTGTGGGAGAACAATGCTAAAATCCAATTATGTGAGTGTGAAAGCCTTACTCTTTCTGTAGTCTCAATGACTGTTGTCCTCTCCTGTGAGCTTATTGTGAAAAATTTTCAAAATATGAATGATTTCCAGTAACTGAATAATAAGAAAATCACATGTTTTAACAACAGTATTTTGTTGGTATTCTACTTTATTAGTAGTATCCCATAGATATAACCAGGCTATATATATTCATATACACCAATTTTTTTCAATATTTCAGTTCATTCCATCTGAAATTAAATCATTCAGATGAGTAAAGTGAGCCCCCTTTAAGGAAATCTTATTCTCTGTCTCATGTGACACTATATAGGATGACCTCAGCAGTGGTTTAAATTGCAGAAAACTTTGGATCTTACCAACATTGTGTTGCGGTAATTAACTTGCCAATGATAGGCAAAATGGATTCTACCCCGGGAGACAAAGGGAGAAAGGCTATAAAAATTGGTGAATGGATAAATTCAAAGAATCAACAATTCTTGAAAACATTTATGGATTACAATGGACAAACAACTGTCAGTACTGTTCCATAGTGAGGCTGGCTAAAGCATTGTCCAGCTTTGTAGCAGTATTTTACCTCTATATAACACCATGATGAAGGATACACTGGAAAACTGATACATGCTGAAAAATTGCGAAGGGTATAGAAAAGAGATACATTAATGACATGTGGCTTGTGAAAGCCTTATAGCTAAAACCTCTAAGGGCTTAATATATTAAGCTTACCAAACATATCAAGCAAACAGAAGATTGAGAGATGATAATAACTTGTAGTGTCTTCAAAGATGGAAAATTTCAGATGCTTAATGATATTCTTAACAAGAAATAATGGCTGGATATCAGAACAAGATACGTCCATATCAGCAAAAAAATGTAAATGCTTTCCACTCATTAGAATCACTAAACTCTGGAAGACCTTAGCAAAAAAAGCAAGTAGTTTTTTGTTTCTAGACTTTAGTTCTCCAGCTACAGTGGGCCTATTCTGAAAATACTTTAAGTCTTCCAATATACTTAATAATCCCACACTATCCTTTCTCACAACCTTTAATTCTGGACATTTTTTCCCTGACTTTTGTCTTTCTGCAATTTTTTCACATTTCAGTTTTATTTGAATTGCTAGCCCCTTTCTTCTTATTACCATTCATTCCCTTTATATTCTTAATTGTTCACTTCAGAATACATATTTGGTCAAACTCATCCTCTTTTTGACTGCAGCATCAAGAACCTTACCATATTCTCTTTTCTGCCCTTCTCCCCTCTCCATTTCACATTGACAAATTATTTCTTTCCCTGATTGACTTATCAGGGAAGACCATTCAGACTTCCTTCCTACACAGCTTCCTTGGAAACTTTAAATGTTTCACCCTATTTCCACACACTGCCATATATTCACATTTTCATGTAGTCAGCAGAAAAGTCTTATCAATTGAACTCATAGTTTCATCAGGTGGCAAGAGGAAATACGACCTAGGGCAGGAAGGGTCCCCATGCAATGCTGTATTTTTTCTCATGTTATCATATTCCTATTTTACTTGCTATGTTTTTTTCCTCACTGGCAGAAATTAATCTCTGGCTTTCCTGTGAGTAACTTTCCCTAGTAGCTGGAGAAAGCAGATTAAACTGTGGCCAGATGAGAGATCAGTGAGATCTCTCAGTATAAAAAAGTCTAAGGACCAGTTCTCCTTGCAACAGCCTAAAACATTAGGTGATTGAATTTGTGCCAGATGGTTTGATATACCTGAGAAGTATGGCTGATACAGAAACTTGTTGAAGATATGTTCTAATATTGGTCTTGGCAAATGGATGTGTTTCTGCCACCAAGGAACAACAGGTTTCTTCCTCATGTCTCTGAGCCATTGCAAACGATTTCTTATTTTCTGAGATTTTGCCCTGCACTGAACTATGGTTTATATCACAAGCATATCAGTGACCAGATGGGAAGTGAGACTTACCACAGAAGAGACAGCTGAGACATACCCAGGGAAACTATGGATCTGTCTATTTTCCAGCCCTGCTTTACTTTTTTTTTTTGTGAGCATCATTATGTTTTTGATGACTAATTAGAGAAAATAACTGGATTAATTTTATTTTTTTTTTTTTTAATTCAGGTGTGTAGTAGGGCTCTCTGAGTGTTGTAAACAATTCCTGAAGGAGAAAGCGAAAGGCATGATACATATTCAAATTTATACACTTAAACATTTCACAACCTGAGTTTTAGTAAAGCATGAGCATGAGGGTTTCTATAGCTGGCAGATATTATACCCCTGCTATGTTTCTTTTGCAGTGCAGACACTGACTATAGTTGTGGTCATTATGTGCTATCTCCAGTGCTTTCAAAATAACCTCTAGCTCATTCATACCTACCCAAAAGCTCTTTTCTGTGATCTCAATTTGCCAGTCTTTCACAGGGAGTTGGAAGCTGTAGAAAACATGAAGTCACGTTCTAGAATTCTAAATCTCTTCTTTTTGGTGAAAATTACAGCAAATAATACTGGCTGAATTTCTGCATGAAGCTTCTCCAGCTTCCACATAGTAGGAAACATCATTATTTACTACCACTGAACTTCATTACTTTAGCATGTGTACAGATATTCAGTTACCTTATTTTCTGATCTTTGCCTGGGACACTGTACAATAATACAGTACTCAACACAACTAATGGGTCTAATTCATCAGAATGCATGTAATGGAAAACTAAATAAGGCATACTCCTCAAACTCTTCTTTTTCAAAACACAGTTACTTTTACAGCCCAGCAAAATTGAACAAAGAGAGATGAAAGTTGAATTTACCTCAAAACCTCTTGGAAAGGGCCCCTGCTGAATTAGAAACAGGAGAACTGGGTTAGATTTACAGAAAATGCCAGATAACATTAGTTAAAAATAAGGAAATGGTGTTTTGGCTGGGTATTATTAAGTAAAGTGAAGAAAAGCATAGACAAAGTAAAGACTGTTCTTTCTAAGCAATATAATGAAACAGTATTTTTTTCTGTAAGGTACAACCCAACTACTTCTTTTTGTCCCTGTGAACACAATACTTTTCAAACAATTCAATCAATATCACTAACTAAATGGTTACACTGATACATTTGCTGTAGAATTTCAAAATTTAGATTCTTCTAATATGTTCCATAATTAAAAAATTATCCAAACATACCCAGAAAGCATATGCTGATGATGCATTAGAATTTGAAAGTGATTGTACAAGTAGCTATGAAACATTAGGATAAAATATTATGTATCTATTTCAGCTGTGAAAATATTTGACTATATTGAATCCCTTATGTCCGGTATCCTCCTATTGGATTTGATTTGCCCTCTCAATACAAGAGAACAGAGCAGCATTTAAAGAGGGTCAGCAATGTTAGTAGTTAGCAAAATCACATGTTAATAATCTCAAAAATTTCATGCAAAACAACATTTTTATTACATTATTTAATAGACTGATGTATATTTAAAATCCCATGGTGGATGTTACTGAAAATGTAAGGCTAAATGATACATTACTGCCTTCTGGACTTAGATGTTATAAATGATGTGTTGAGTTGTGTTTAATACCTACGAAGAATCATCAATTATTTCAATAATTTAATAATTTACAGAGCCTTCTAGCAATGAAAACTGAACGTTGATTTAAAAAAAAAAAAAAAAAAAATTAACATCTCTCTGGATTTGAAAGTCTTGGTACATTTTCCTTCTAAAAAAGGGGAAATGTTTATAAAAATATAATCATAGAATGGTTTAGGTACGAAAGGACCTTAAGATCATCTGCTTCTAACCCCTCTGCATGGACAGGGGCACCTCACACTAGAGCAGGTTGCTCAGGGCCCTGTCCAAACTGAATGGATATGGTATAAAACATGCCTATGCCACACTCAGAATAAAATCTTTCACAGTGGAAAATAATGTCTCCTGAGAAGGGTGAGGGAAAGAGACAACATCTGGAGAGATTATATGAAGCATTAGCTAACAATAGTAAAAATTTCAGCTACAGTATCCAGAGGAAAATAAAAGCACATTTTCTCTGCATGCCTTTGTAACAAGATCTTTTTAGCTTCGCCCAATTCTTGTTATAAAAAATATCTCTCTGAAATATTAGCCATTGTTTTTCATCTTTTCAGATGCTGTTTACTAACATATGGAATGTCATCTGGTGAACAACAGTGGATATATACTTCAGAACAAATTCCTGCTGTGAGAAAAGCTGAACTAATCACACTGTCATATCTCAATAGCTTTTACTTTAAGTACTTGGCTTCACATCCAAGAAATGGTTTCCAGGATAAGTTGCTCTATCACCTGCCAAGGGATCAAGGTAAAGGTAACCAGCCTACAGTTCCCTGAGTCCTCCTTGCCATTTTTGAAGACAGGAATTATGTTTGCTAATTTTTGTCCTAGAGCATTTCTCCCAGGCACCATTCAAAGATTATTTCGAGTGGCCTTGCTATATCATTGGCTGTGCTTACTGACACCACCCATTCAGACCCCATGAGCTTATTTATGTGTATCTGATTTGTTTAAGTTTTCCCTGACCTGACCTTTTTCACCAAGAGTAGGTCTGCCTTGCTCCAGCCATTATCCACTTTCTTTCTCCGAGATCCGAGGGCCGGAAGAGTGGTCTTTCTAAGAAAGGTTCAGGTAAAGAAGAAATTGAGTACTTCAGTCTTTTCCATGTCCTGGCTTACCAAGTCTCCTGTTTCATTCAGAAGCTTGCCCATATTTTCCCTTTTTCCATCTGTGTGCTTACAGAAGTCCTTCTTGGTACCTTCATTTTACTCATCAGATTCAATTCAGGTTGAGTTTTGGCTTCTGTAAGGGAGACTCTGTGTACACAGACTATGTTTCTATGTTTCTCCCAGGTTACACACCCTCTGTATGATGTTCCTTCAGCATGTACTGGTGGTTGAATTTCCCCATTAGAACTAGAGCCTGTGAACATGACACTACTTTGCTGTCTGTGGTCCCATCCGCTAATCAGCTGCCCTGCCAGCTAGCAGGCTGGGCTTGCACAAGAAGCCTGGTTAGCTCATCACAACTCTTCAGCTCACCATATTTCATAATCTTATATAACTTGTCCAGAAGGAGACAATTTGATAAACATTAATGGAAGTAAGCAGGTTTAAAAAAGATTTCACCCAGATTTAGATTGGCTTGTTTGTTTGCTTCTTTGAACTCTGTCATTTATGCATTTCCTAGTGAATTTAGCGTTAACTATAGTATAATTATCATCTACTTTAGCGCTAATGAGTTCATTGATGCAGTGAATAATCTGGCCTTTCAGGAAAAAAAAAAAAAAAAGAAAAACAAACAAAAAAAAATCCCAAAACAATCAAGCAAAAAGTGCAAACAAACAAAAAACCCGAAAAACTAAACTAAAATAAAACAACAGCTAGCAAACTTGCATTTTAAGTCTGAATATGAAAACATGTTTTATATGTTCTTTGTGGGGAGAGCTGTTGCAAGCACCAGCACACAGGGTATGCAATTTAAGTTCGAGTCAAATGAAAAGATGATAAAATGAATACCTGGAGGCTGACATTTTTACTGAGTTGATGCTTTGAGACTATGATTCTAAGTTTGTCTCTCCATTCCAATTCTCAACTGTTTTATGTCCTACATAAGTTAAAATAATAGTGCAGTGAATAACTTAAGAAAAAGGAGAAAACTAATATTTTTATTTTCAAGTATTTAATAGAGCAGGAAATAAAGTCATTGGGGATTAATACTGAAACTTTGAGAAGAATTGACCAAATGCAATTTCTAAGTGAAAGGATACTGAGGATTTCTTTGCAAATTAAAGATACCCCCCCCCCCCAAGTATATAGTGAGTAAATGCACTGCAGAAAATTAGAAATCACAAAGAAAGAAATTAGAAAGTATTAATGGGAACAGCACACTAGCTCACTAGACTAATTTTTTTCATGATTAAAAATATTTTTCTAGTAGCAAAATTAACATCTTTTTTTAGCCTACAATATGAAACCTCAAGGGAAAAAAGAGAATAAAAATAATAAAAAAGTAGTCTATCTATAGTAAAATAAGAAAAGAACATATTTCATAGATCCAGGTGTTTAATAGCTCTTGATTTATGAGGTGCATGAACACTGGATATTTTTTCTAGGCATAAATTTCTTGTCATAACAAGATAATGGCAAACAGCACTCAGAAAAAATGAAAATCTTTAAATAGCAAAATACAAACACTATAAAAAGTAATTACAGATAATTAGCAAAGAGGATGAGTTCAGTTTAAATAAAAAGAGCACATAAAATAAGAGAGAACAATACCAGTCTCTTCTCAGATATTTGTGATAGTAAGAATAAGCAGTTGGCAGCAAATTTATGTAGTAACGTTATCGTTTCATATATAAGTTTAAGATTTTAACTTATAAGGCACGTAATAGGGGCATCCTAACTGGCATTAATGGCAAGTGAAATACCAAAAAAACAATGATATTTGCTTAACTAAAATATTGTTTCCTATTAACTCCTTACTCCTTTTTTAGTGAGCTGAACTCAAGAAAATACCATGACACATTGTTAAATGACATTCATTCTAATATGCCATCAAATCTGAACAGACTTTTCTGCTAAGACAAAGGCAGAGCTATGATGGAGTCTTAAAACTGGCTTTTCATGAGAATGTAAACATCCAAGGACTGAGAAAAAAACACTTTACAGTGAAATGAACAAAGGCGGCCTGGGAAGAATACAGGGATGTTGTCAGGGAAGCTAGGGACCAGGTTAGGAAGGCTAAGGCCCACTTAGAATTAAACTTGGCTACAGACGTTAAAGACTACAGGAAGGGATTCTATAGGCATACTGCAAATTAAAGACAGGCTAGGGACAACATTAGCCCTCTCCAGAAGCCATTGGGAGAACTGGCTACCCTGGATTTGGAGAAGGCTGAGGTTCTTAATGACTTCTTTGCCTCAGCCTTTACCAGCAAATGCTTTGACCACACCACCCAAGTCTTGGAAGTCAGATGCAGGGACTGTGAGAATGAAGACCCTGGGCCCATTCTCGGAGAGGATCTGGTTTGACACCATCTTAAGAACCTGAATGTATCCAAGTGCATGGGACCTGATGAAATCCATCCGTGGGTCCTGAAGGAGCTGCAAATGAAGGTGCTAAGCCACTGTCTATCATATTTGAAAAATCATGGCAGTCAGGTGAAGTTCCCGACAACTGGAAAGAGGGAAATCTAATCTCCATTTTCAAGAAGGGGAAAATGGATGAGCCGGGGAACTACAGACCAGTCAGCCTCACCTCTGTGCCTCGCAAAATCTTGAAGTGGATTCTCCTGGAAGGCATGCTGAGGCACATGAAGAACAGCAAGGTGGTTGGTGACAGCCGGAACGGCTTCATTAAGGGGAAATCCTGCCTGACCAATCTGGTGGCCTTCTATGATGGGGCTATGGAACTGATGGACAGGGGTAGAGCAGTTGATGTCAACTATGTGGACTTGTGCAAAGCGTTTGACACTGTCCCACATGACATCCTTGTCTCTAAATTGCAGAGACATCAATTTGATAGGTGGACCACTCAGTGGGTAAGGAACTGGCTGGATGGCTGAACTCAAAGAGTTGTGCTCAATGGCTCAATGCTCAGATGGAGACCAGAAACGAGTGGTGTCCCTCAGGTATCGGTGCTGGGACCTGACTTGTCCAACATCTTTGTTGGTGACATGGACAGTGGGATTGAGTGCTCCCTCAGCAAATTTGCCGATGACACCAAGCTGGGTGGTTTGGTCGATAAGCTGGGGGGAAGGAGTACCATCCAGAGGGACCTTGACATGCTTATGAGGTGGACTGATCCCAACCTGATGAAGTTTAACCATGCCAAGTGCAAGGGCCTACACCTGGATCAGAGCAATCTCAGGCACAGCTATAGGTTGGGCAGAGAAGAGATTCAGAGCAGCCCTGCGGGGAGGGACTTGGGGGTGTTGGTTGACAGAAAAATAAACATGAGCCTGCAGTGTGCGCTTGCAGCCCAGAAAGCGAACCATATCCTGGGCTGCATCAAATGGAGCGTGACCAGCAGGTTGAGGGAGGTGATCCTGCCCCTCTACTCTGCTCTCGTGAGACCTCACTTGAAGTATTGCGTGTAGTTCTGGTGTCCTCAACATAAAAAGGACATGCAACTGGTAGAACAAGTCCAGAGGAGGGACACAAGGATGACCATGAGATTGGAGCACCTTCCATATGAAGACAGGCTGAGAAAGTTGGGGCTATTCAGCCTGGAGAAGAGAAGGCTGCGCGGAGACCTCATAGCAGCCTTCCAGTATCTGAAGGAGGCTGTCATGGGTTCAGCAGTAGCAGTCATTTTTCTCCTTCTTAGTACTTGGTGCAGCACTGTGTTTTTGACTTGTGGC
>JANRGW010023835.1:5068-17034 GCA_024733675.1 Psilopsiagon aymara
GTGGCATGGTTTAGTGTGAGGTGTCCCTGCCCATGGCAGGGGTTGGAACTGGATGATCTTAAGGTCCTTTCCAACCCTAACTATTCTATGATTCTATGAGAGCAAATGTCACTTTTGCAGCCACTAATTGAACGTGACTATTTCTAATAGCACTTTTCTACCTCCTCTGCCTACCCTCAAAGAATATGCCCCATTTTTTTATCAGAAACACTCATGCATCAGTAAAGATTCACTAGGGACTGCATCTCTCTGCCAGTGGGGCCTTGTATGAGGAGTTACTATTCTATATTTGCCTCTCACATTTGCCTGATCCAGCCAGTTTGAATCATCATGTTCATGCAGCATTTCTGCCAGCAGAGGAGGGAGCGCAAATCATCCCTAACTTTGCATTCAGTTATGCCACCCCTCAGGGTTATCAAAGCAACACCAGGGAGCTCTGCATTCAAACTAGATGACCTTAGGTAACTTTTAGTTTTGCATACGCTTTCAGAGCAACAAACAACCATGTGTAAACTGTTGAACACGTAGTGTTCACAAGAAGATGGACAGAAGGAAGGAGACAGCAAGGAAAAAACCACATTGGTTGAAGTGAGACATGTTCTGAAAACATTCCTTCGTAAGGCCTGTCAATATGAGATGAGGATCTTCAGCAGACTGGGTTATGACTTCCACATATTTTTGTACATGGACCTGCCCAGAGCCAAGCTCATGTTTCAAGACATCACACAGCTCTCAGCACATCAGTGGCAGCAATCAGAACCACAGAAGTTAGTCCTAAGAGAAGCTAGGCTCAAACTTAGCACTTCAGTTTAAGTGCATATCTAGAAACGAAAGATGAAAAATTGCTTCTACCTGCAGACAGCTTTACTCTAGCCTGATGGAAACTGGCTGACAATTATTCCTGGCAGGTTTTTGTAATGCAAGTAGCCCCAGGATCACCACATTTCAGCAAGGTGCGTGCCACCAGCAATAGGTCTGTAATGCCAACTGCAATTAAAACCTTGAAAAATAGCATACAGTATCTCAGTTTCTGAATAATGATGAGTACGTTATTGCTCATAGACCCTTGAGCTCAGCACAAACCTTAGGTGATTTTTCATTTTCCTGCAATCCTCTGCACCTTCAAATCAATCACAGTTCTGCCATGGACTTCTAAAAAGGGCAGGATAAGATATCTCAGGACATACAAAACCTCATCTGCTCTGAATACTCAAGGAAAGCACAGCTCATGCTGTGACAGCGGCACTAGCATGAAGCACCACAACCTGTACCAGAGTACATAAACTATAACCATTGTTGCATGATTTATAACAAAGCATTCTCAATGGCACAGTTGGAAGAGATTAATTCTGGAAGGTAAGACACAGATTCAAAGAAGCTGTCCTCTGTTTAAAAAATTAAAAAGAAAAGGCTATGATTCTTACCTTCTCAGTTTAAAAAAAAAGAAACAAAACAACAAAAAAACAAGAAAAATATCCACCTGGGAAGGGCATCCAGACTTTCCCTTAAGTGCAGAGAGAAGTGGTAGCAGAACACAGCAACCAGATTCTTTTTACCAGTTGGCTGCTGAGACCTGACTCGCTAAACAGGTCAAGAACTCTGTCACTTCTATATGAAACTAATAGGAATTACCTATATGCATACAGAGAGATCAAGTCAATATACATATTCTTCCCAGTATGCTTGAACAGGGTGTTCTGTAAATACCTATACTTGGAAGAATGTGTTCATGCCCTGCCTAAGATTATGCTGTAGCATCAGTGGCTTGGTAGCTGTATGGTAAGACCAGGCTGGTGCAGGGCACCACCCTTCTGGATAGTTGAGCACCCTCTGTCTGTCTTTTGGGGGTTTCCCACAAACATACCCACAGCATCTTGGAAGAGATTCCACAAAAGTGCCATAATCAGGGAGTTTTTTCTGCAGTTTACTTACCAAGGTTTTGAGGTATTGTCAAACCCTGATGGTGGTAAAGGTGTCTGCCCCCTAATTCACCATTACTCCAGTCTATTACAGGCTAGACTGAAGCAATTAACTCATTTCATATGATGAACATAATGTGGACATCGCATCTGGTTACATGAGTAATATGAAGGCCAGCATAAGGCTGAAGTTAAAATGTTCAGTGACATTTTATTTTCTCTCTGAGTTCCTGGAAAGATAAAATGAAACTAGGAAGCAAACATCTGAATGAAAGAAATCTGAGTGGTATTTATGGATTTTTCTTACTAGGCAAATGTCATTACTAAAACAGTCTCTCAAACAAATAATGCTCTTAGGGCCCTCTTTCTTCCCCCAAGACTATTCATTGGTGTATACCTCTGTGTGTTTACTTTGTTAAAACCATCCCAGTAGTGTGTTGCTGATCTATGGAAAATGTAAGTCTATGGGAAACATTCAGCCCTGACTCATTATATGTATCTAACTGCAGGATCATGAGCTCAGAAACAAAGCAACTCTCACATCAGCACAAATAGCCTACAGAATTCTTTTCCTCAGTAATTTTTTCATGTGACATATAGTTTTGTTTGATTTTTTATCCCAGACATAGTCATGGTAACACTATAAAGTAATGAAAGTACAAGAGAACATGGATGAAAAAGATAGGCTTTTTGGCAATGTCTTTGTTAAGCTGTGGGCTACTTGTCTTGCTTAGTATGAGGAACAGCAGCTGAAAACAACCGAACACCAAGTCTCCATCATGATGCCTCGGGACTACAGTGCTGTTGCTAGGGTCCCTCCTTGCAAAGTGCCATGGTTGAATAAAGTAGGTCAAGAAAATTACCAATATAATGAAACTTCCCTTGGTGTTCTCTAGCCTGCCCCTAACACGCCCTTTGTCGCTGAAGGATCTTCTTCATTGCTTGATCCTGCCTCCTTGCACAGTGGCTCCTCTGCAGAGAAATCGAAGAAACTCCTTTTCAGCCCACCCTTCAGCCTGGTGGGAAAGATTCACATCTTAAAAAAACCCAAAACATAAAAAAGGAAGTCTTCAGCCTGAGGAGAACCCATGCTCTCCAGGTAAACCCTGCAGATTACGTATGCTGTCTCTTTGCCTTCCATCAACTGTCTCATTCCCTTCCATCAACTGTCTCATTCCCTTCCATCAGTCAGTTGCTCTCATATAGACAGAGTACTGAAAGGATGGATTTAAGAAGAGATGTGTTTAATCTGATGTCCTGATTTATAAACCGGTCTTGCTGCGTGTCTTTGGTTGAGTAAGCATTTTCTTCCTTGCTCCCTGGGAGTATTGAATATTCCCCATGGAGGTGCCTGATCTTGTTGCACCATCCACCAAGAAAACAGCACATAACTTTGTGAGAATATACTCATATAAAGGAGTTAACATCTAACATAGGAGGCCCCAGATGCCACACATCTGCCCTATTACAGCCCTGCTGGTACAAACTTGATTTATAACAGGTCAATTTGCTTAGAGATAGCCCTATGAGTCAGGCAGGATTTAGGACGAAGACAGTGTACCCGAAAAATACCAACCAAGAAAATCCTCTGAAAGGCCCTGTAGACCAGGAATAAGGCAGTTCCTCCTCTGCTCCCTCCTGGGAGTAGACTTGTTAGCTGGCTTATACCATCGCTACAGCATTAACTCTATAGTCCAGACAGTAACAAGTATTTTGGAGAGAAAGGTGCCCAGGTTTGATTCATTTCTACTCTTCCCATTTTGAAAACAAAGATCTCTTCTCTCTGTTCCTGTGCATCAGGAAGGCTAAGACCAGGTTGTTTAGTCCATGGCACAAGCCAGCCCTTAGGCCTATCTTTCTCGCCAGCCATGCCCGAGCATTGCTAAGCAAATGACCCAATCCATGACATTAAGAAGTTGCTCCTGTTTCCATTCTGTCTCCAAAATGAAGGTATTAATAGTTATGTACTTAATTATGAATTCAATTTACTATGAGTGGTGGTGATACATGATCTCTATCTTTATCTCAGGGAGGTCTTGTGGGAAGGGAGAGACAGCGGTATGCCCTCTGATTATAGCAAAACCCAAAGTGAGGACTGTAATTCCACATGTATTTTTGCCATCCTTTTGCCTGAAAACATAGACAATATCCTGGATCTAGCTCTCTTGTTTTGATGTTAAAGAGATACAGATGATGCTAGCCAAGAACATTCTTTGGTGCCCTCCTCTTTATTTACAAAGGCTGCACAGGGCATTCCATTTCCATGAAAGCAGCAGAAGCAAAACAGAATCAATCACCATGTTAAAAGATCCCTATGCCTTCTCAGTGGGGTTCATTGTCAACAGCTTCCATTTCTTGTGACAGAGACTCTTGCTATTTTTTTTCCTTATGTGCTCTGTTTTATTCTTCACACAGCCATTCTGGAGAGCAATTCCCAGAACTTTGCCTTCGTCACCTGCCTCAAAAAACCCTCCTTAGATCTGCAGCTCCATTGCTGCCAGGATGCCCGGTGAGCAGTTATTTCTGGGGACATCTTATCACTACATAAAGTCTAAACTGTTCCATCTGATTAGCTCAAACCCCCAGGATACAGTACAGCTGTTCCCTATAAGAATGTACCTAAGTGTAACCAAAGAACTGGTTCACAGCAACCATAATAAGCTTTTCAGCTTTCTCCATTTTTTAAAAGGATAATTCCAGGAATGAAAAATGCCTGCAAGTTTCAAAGGATCAAGTTTATAGCCAGAACAAGAATCAGATGGCATCTGTTGTGCTCTGTGGCTTTGTCATCTTGTATTATTTTATCTCACAGCAGTTGCAATTGTCCTTTGATTCTGACACGCTATTGTCCTATTTTCCTGTGAATTCTGTTTGGATTTATATAAAGATTTCCATTGGACCAGATTTCTTATGTATGATTAAGTGTTCCTTGGTCCTGCTGCTATTCACGGAGGCTTGTTTCTGTAGCTTTTTTCAGTATCTGATAAGAGGACTGCAGGTACTGTAAACTGTCTTTTAAGACACTTTGACAGAAATGCCAGTTCCAATCAGATCAAACAACTCAATTCTAAAATCAACCTTGTACATGTGCCACATTTCAACCCTGTCCAGTGCTGCTTCCCTCATGAGATATGCCCGGTGCTCATCTCACGAAGATGCACCAGACTCCCAAGCTTTCAAGTTTCAGAATGCTCTACCACAGGTATTGCTGCTGGCTAGAGCTGTTGCAATGACAAGAACAGCAGGAGTACGTAGAGGGTGCAGCTGTAATATATAATTTCCTTTGGCACCCTATGTTGTCTTGCTGTTCTTTTCAAAGCTAAGACAGTTAACACAACACATCCGCTTTGTATGATGCTGGCAAGAAATCTCTGTATTCAAGTCATTGCTGGTCACCAGATCTGATCCAGCTGCTGGCAGAAGATTTTGGCGACAGAAGGGAGTGGCTCTATATTAATAAAGGATTTTAATAATGAAATTCAACTACCAAAAGTGCAGTCAGTGTCTATGATGGGAAGCAACACTTCCTACTGCTTCTGAGCCATTCTGCTCTGTCACAGCTGCTACTGTAAAATGATCTTCAGAAATACTAGTGAAAGCAGGGAATTAAGGAATCACACGTTGTGCTTATAGCCACAGACTCTCCACAGAAGTTAAACCAGTCCAGGAGGCTTGTCAGAGATAGGAGATAGGACAGCCTTTCACTTCGGTAATTCCAGAGGAACTGCTTGGATCAGTGTGCAAAATTAGAACTTCAAGCTAGAAATCAAACCAGTCTTGAGTGGCCTCTATATATAAACAACTTCTTAGCATTAGCTAGAGCATGAATAAGACCAGCATCTGCTCTCCAAAGAGGAGAGCCTCTCAGCTGGGTCAAAGTCCTACTTTCCACATCTGGTGTTTCATTGGAGAAACTCTAATCCACTAACTCTGAACTCATCACGGGTAATGGTTGCCATGGGGACATGCTGACATTGTGCCATTTTAATATTTCCCTTCCAGGTTTCTCAATAAAGTAACTATGTAGGCTTCTAGGCAATAAATATGTATATAGAAATGTGAATATACAAACTAAACCATCAAGCAACTTCAAGGCTGCAATATACCCCCATCCCTGGCAGACTTGAATACTAGCTGCTATTTATTTGCACAGTAGCTGTGGGAGCATTCACTCTCCCCAGACTCTTTCCTGTCATGAATGCACACAGAAAAATATCTTGTGAATGGCTCATAAACACCGGTCTCTTTCGCAATGGGCCAAGACGGGAAGGAGGGAGCTGTGAAATGTGTAAGAGAAGCTTCTGAACATCATACATAAAGCTCTACCTGTGCTTTGCTGATGGCATCTTTTCAGCAGGTCTACAGTAAGACAAGGTGGCCTATAAGGATGCTGGGGAGGGACTCATCATTAGGGACTGTAACAACAGGACAAAGGGGAGTAGGTTTCAACTTAAACAGGGAAGTTTAGGTTAGATATAAGGAAGAAATTCTTTACTGTAAGGGTGGTGAGGCATTGGAATGGATTTCCTCAGGAAGTTTTGAATGCTCCATCGCTGACAGTGCTCAAGGTCAGGTTGGAAGGAGCCTTGGGTGACATCGTTCAGTGTGTGGTGGTGTCTCTGCCCATGGAAGAAGGGCTGGAACTTGGTGATCTTTAACCATCACTATTCTATGATTCTATTATTCTATGATGTAAAGAGGAGTAATCTAAACATCCTGCTGAGCAGGTGGAAGAAAGGGGGTTCTGAGAGCTTAGGCAGAAATGCTTGTGGCTTCTCAGCATTAAACCCTTTTTTCCTTGCTGGGATTTATCTGGGAAAGGATTTACTGGAGAAAAATGAGAGCTAAAAGAGGGAGAAGGGAGAGAAATATGGCAAAAAGGCAAGGAAAAGACAGAAAGAGTGCTACAGTTAACATTCACTGATGCAGCATATGATCCATGTCCAGAAACAGTAATAGAGCTGAGTGACAGTACAGAAAGCGGCTCTCCCCTGGCACCCATATTGCTGCTAAATATGGCTCTGCCAGGACTTCAAGCATAAAGAATGAAGGAGTCCTCTGGGAAAAATTAATAATACCATGGGAGTCAGTGAAATTTCTCCAGGGATACTGTAAAGCAAACAGTGCCTGATGAGGATTTCCCAGCTATGTGGAAAATGGTATTGGTTCTTAAGCCCAGAAACTCGGTGTATGTTCACACAGCAGGCTGCACTATGGCACAGAGCTAGCACATGCTCAGATCTTCATGACAGCTTTCAGTGCCCTGCCCTCCAGCATGAAGTACTGAACTCTCCACATTGTTCTGGCCTTGAAGCATGGGTGACAGCTCCTTGAGAACATCTCTGAAGGGAAACCTTCTGCATACCCCTCTTCCCACCTACCTGGTGCCCTCTGGCCCACAGACACTCTGGAGATGCTCACCATGTTATAGCACTGGGGCAGTTCTCATGGCAGAAGCTGGTGTAAAGCTGCCTTTAAGTCTAGGGATCAAGGCAGGGAGAGTTTAGGAAATGCAAACTGTTCCCTTTCCAAGGGACGGTTCTGAGAATGAAATTGAGAAAAACCTTCAAGACAGAAGGAAGCAGGATATATAACTATGCTACTTCATGCATCCTGTTTACCAGGATTATTATCTTGTAGATCCACTTCTATTTTTAACATATATATTTTTAAATAGTTATTTAAGGTGTTAAGGTGAGCTTGACTCAGGTGAATAAATAATTGGCAGGTTTTTGGTGGTTAAATGGGATTAGAATACAAAATCTTCTTGACAAACTGGGAAAGCTTCCTGGAGAAAAACCCAAGATGGTTCTCAGCAGGGTTGAGTGCACTGCGCTACACCCAGACAGGCACAGCCAACTAGGCAAATGAGTATACACCGAGATGGACAGCAAGTTCTGGAATAATATCTAATAATTACAATGGATGATAATATTTGAATGAATCAACACTATTGTGTGTATTGGGAAGGGAAAATGTCACCCTTGTAAAAGGAGAAGTCAAACCTGAAAGACACTCTACTGGTAAAACCTCAGCTAAAGTAGAAGTAGTTTGGGCAAAACGCTTCAGGAATGATCTGAAGCAGCTGGAAAGTATGAAAAAGAAGACCAGAATATCAGAAGTGTAAGAAACATCACCGGTGGGTAGTGCTCAAGCTTATTTGTGCTTATCACAAAGGAAGCCTTAAAATATATACAAAACTATTTGCAAAAGGGAGAGAACAACTTGTTATTGCCTGTTTTGATAATACATAATGGGCATAAATTGCAACAAAAAAGAGTCAGAGGCAAAATTAGGAACTATTCTATGTCACTAAGGATAACAGGAGACAGAAATAGATATGATCATCTCGATTACTAGAGCTTTTGACTAGGAATTAGAGTCTTTTGGAGGGTGGAATAGGAAGGGAAGTCATGTAAATAGGTCCAATATGATTTTTAAGCCTATATAATAGTCATCAGTATATTTTATTGGGCAATGATTCTCTCTAAAAGGTTATTTTTGGTTTTATGCAGAAATATGACATCGAAAAATGAAGAAACCAGAGACTCAAGAGGTTTTCAGCTCAAGTGTACGTTAGTGCCTATAGCTGTTATATGAAGACAAAAGAGGAGCAATTACCACTAGCTTAGTCTTGCCACTCTCTAGGGGAACAGTGTAACAGTGCAATTAGAGCAAGGAGTAAAGTACCAGCATGACCTGAACAGGCTCATTATCAATGAAATCTGAAAATGGCAACATCAATTAATAAAATGCACCATGCAGCGTGACGTTTTGGTATGAATTTAAGCTAGCTAGAGGCAAAAAATGGTAAGTAGGGTTCTTTGATTCACTTTATCTGAGGAACCAACATAATCTTTTCACATATGATAAAGTAAGGACTTTATTATATGAAAAAATTTTACTGTCTTGTGTGTGTGAAGTGTTTCTTATAACATTGGGTTGGGTCAGGTAAAGCAATCCAACAGATCAAGTTATATTAAAACAACTCATTTATCAATCACAATCCTCCACATCCAACATCTGCAGCTAAGTTGCATAAGGAGGTAGTATGACATGGCAATGAGAAAATGCACCGCCTAGAGCTAAAAATACCATACCCCTCCCCTTGAAAGATAGCTCTGAGATGAAAAAATTATCCTTTTAACTCAGTAAAATGCATATATTTGACTACCAAACACGACATTGAATATTTAGTACCAAAGAAAATTGAGATGTTACTATTAATACATTTTTTTTTCTCCATGAACTCTAGTATTACATAGGTAGAAAGGGTAAAAATCAGTACAGTGAAATGATTCCTACTAGCTCCAGTGCATAACAGTATCAAAGGTCAGATCAATGAGATATCACTAATTCGTGCTAGATACAGCAGCTACAATCAAGACTTCAGCACGCCAAACTGAGTTTATGGTTTTGAGATCGTGACTCTAAGAACAACAGCACTCCTACAGGCATGTCAGTAATGCCTCACTGAGTTTTCTAGGGTATACAAGTCAGCCTGATCTAGTAGAAAAAATATATCATAGCTTTATCCACAAAAGCAGACCCATCAGTGTACGGTTCACTGCCCTCCAAAGCTACCTTAGCAAGGGAAATCAGTTGCATCCATGTGGCCTTTCATTTTTTCCCACTAGTGTATCATGTTGGACAATATAGGCACCAAACAACATATTTGCTCAACAATAATTTGCTCAGGAGTGAAGCACTGTGTTGGTAGCACACCATGGTTAAACATCATTTTGACTGGAAGCCCTGAGGACCAGATACTCCAGTTTCTTCAGTGATTCACTTTGTGCTGCAGCTTTAGCAAGGGAGGTCCACACGCAGCTTTAGTGCTACCAGCTCTCTCAAAACATCACGCTTTCACAGTCACCAAGCTTCTGTAAATTAATTCTTCTTTCCTCTTTTTAACATAAAATGCAATTTATCTCTCAGAGGAGGAGGTTTGTGAAAAAGAAGAAAACAGTTCCAATATTAACTTTGGTCACAGAAAGCAGAATTTTAATTTGCAGTTCAAAGCTGCCCATTAGTGGATAGTACCCTGAGGAGGAAGAGCAGACAGCTGCCTGAAAGGAGTCCAGAATTAAAAGAAAAACATTTCCAGGTAAGCTAGCCACACTTATCATTATTACTTTTGAGTAAGCAGACCAAAGCCCATAATTTGGGGGTAGTGCCCTCCAACTATGTAGCCAATAAATACTGTAGAACTCAGCTGACAGTCGCTTTCCTATTAGTGCCATGAACAAGTAAATAAGGCAAAATATTGTGGGTTTGGGTTTTTTAGAAAACACTTTTTTTCCCATCCATTCATTTTCATTGAAATTCAGGCACATTGAAGATCCATTACCTACAGCAGCAGGACTACCTTTTATGAGCCCTTTTAGAAAACACTTGTGTCCTGGATACGTAAAATACGTTTTCAACAGCAATTTATGCCCCTGGAAATCGGGTTCTAAAGACCTTGGAGCATCTGGGTTTTGAAGCTGTATTTTTGAAGCCTCAGGGGTTGGGTCACATTGTAAAATGTAAAACTCTAATACCTACCAATAAAATAGCTTTTGAAGTTCTACATTTCACTTCCTAAATCACTGCTGTCTCCTTACAGAGAGATGGCATTAGTACTGATGCATAGTACTGGTTGCATAGTACTGATGTTCAGGTTACGGGTAGAAACACTGCTTCCAGGAAAACATTATCTGAGGTTTCCCCTGCAGGGAGGGTGCCCTCTGCTCTCCTTGCAGGGCAGCACCAGCCACTGGAAATGAAGATGCAGGCTTGGCCCTGAAGGATGCCACAGCCCCAGGAAGCCATGCTGCAGTTCTCCTGTCAATTGTAACTCAGCCCTACAAACATAACATCAATGCAGCTCCATGGATATAACGTTAACACAAAAAACTCTTCTACTTCTCCCCCATATGGGTTATCAGGGCTCTACAGGGAGAAAATCACGCGAGAAGAGAGAGCTGCAGCACACAGGAGAGCAGCCGGCATCTTCTCACGGACAGTTTTTGCTCCTTCATCCTGTTTTGCAGGCTATGATACTTAATTCACAGTGCTAAGTGTGATGAAGCAAAGAAATGCACATGCTAGAGGGCAGCAGAGATTGCCCCTCCTTATCGCATGTCCTTCTGACATGGGGAACAACTACTCTGCAGCAGATGAAGCAAACTTAGACCACGTTACTTTGTGGTTACCAAAAACCCACTCAATAAAAATCTACAGTCTCTGTTGAAAATGAAATTACATTTGAATGAATAATTTAAATGTTGGTTACCTCCTTGGCCATGGCAAATCTGTTTTATTCAAGTTGTCCAGATTTGCAAGGAGGGTTTATTGGGTTATCTACTTTCAGAGAATTTGTCCCATTTCATTTTGTTATAAATATTAAGAGAGCCAGTACCTGAAGTCCTGAGGCCAAGGAATGGGAGTTTACACTTGTTAATCCAAGTTTGATTAACACAGAGTAGTTCCATTTTCATACTGCAGTGGTAATACTTCAGCCAGCATTATAACCACGAGAACTGATTGGCAGGCATTTAAAATGAAGGATTATCTCGTGGCTGAGGCAGAGGAGCAGTACTCTGGAGACCTGTTTTCTGTTCTTTGATCAGTCACACAAACCCTACATGACACTTGGCAAGCCAATTAATAGCTCTGTCCCCGCTCTTCAGCAGAAATTAAGGGGAGAATTCTTTTTCCCCCACTTTTTCTCCACACAGCCAGCCAGCTCTGCAAATTTTTTTAACTGATTGGTATAGTGAGGACCCAATTTCTTTTATGCTCCTCAGTGTTTCCAAAGTACAGAAGTCTATTTACATTTACATGAATATTGAACAGTGACCAAGTTCTATTTACATTTAGCTTAGGGATTTCACCACTATTTTTCATTATAATTTTCTAATACTTAGCTGGCAATGGTTGTAAGCCTCAGAAAACACCTGCAGAAATATGATCTATAAAAATGAACATAGAGTCATAGAATCATAGAATAGTTAGGGTTGGAAAGGACCTTAAGATCATCCAGTTCCAACCCCCTGCCATGGG
>JANRGW010023836.1:0-30657 GCA_024733675.1 Psilopsiagon aymara
TTTAAGTTTGAACCCGTTACTCCTTATCCTCTCACTACAGTCCCTAATGAAGAGTCCCTCCCCAGCATCCCTATAGGCCCCCTTCAGGTATTAGAAGGCTGCTATGAGGTCTGCACGCAGCCTTCTCTTCTCCAGGATGAAGAGCCCCAACTTTCTCAGTCCTCGTACCTAATTCTTTCTTTATTCCAAATAACTATTGCTTGTGATGCTTTTCCTAACTTGAGCCACAGACTATACCAATCTTCAAGCCTGGAGTATAGAAAGCACTTAAAAAAAAAAAAGAGGCTAAAACCCAAGTACATTAAACCTACAAAACTACCACATGAAACCAGCTTCCACCCAGCAGCCAACAAGCCTAGGCTGAGGCCGTGAGACTATTTAGACCATGCCTGTCATGGCTTGGCAAATTTCTGTGTAGTTGGTGGTTTGCAAAAGGTGCAGAGAGGCTGCCTGATCACCAGTCCTGGACACGGCACACAGCAGGATATCTCCACATCTGGCAGCATTTGCTATTGCTCTCCCACCTCTGGCAGGAAAAGAAGGATGGAATGGGGACTGGCATGCTGCCAGTGCTCTTTAGCTGGCCAGAGGTATGAAGGGGAATGGCTTTCCATCTTCTTCACAGCCATCTACTCCAGTTGAGAGCTGTGCTGGAACATCTTTACTTGCTGGCTTATCCCAACTCTGTAATAGCTGCAGTTGACATCAGAGATTCGTTTAGACACTTCATTTTGTTGCCAGAGTCATATTGCTTCCATGAGTACATCACTTGAACCAGCCAAAGCCAGCATGGTTTTAAAAACCAAAGTTATTCAGAAAGGGAAAAGCCCCAAACCAAAACAGCTAAACCCAGAAGAAACTCAATTTGTTGACAGCCTGATAAGAAAATCCAACAACAAAAAAAAAAGTATATTGCTCTATCACCTCACAATTCAGCTTTTCCTGCTGTGTCAGGATGGGAACAGCTTGCTCTGGAGAATCCTGTCAATTTTCCCATTTGTCTTTGTAGAATTAAAAAAGAAAGAAAACCAAACTTAAAAAAAAAAATAAAAATAAAAAATAATGCTCATCACAATGACACAGCTGAAGAACTTTTTGAGATTTTAACCCTTTCCCTAATGGAAAACTCTTTCTGGAAAAAATAGGTGCCAGCAGAGGGAATACTGTGGATAACTCCCAGACTGCTCAAGGCATACCTCTTTCTCACTTTGGAGAAATAGTTTGGAGTAGCACAATATCCTGTGATAGTGCAGTAGTAGAGAAAGTGATAATTTATGGTAGTTGAGAAAGAGGAAGAGAAGGTGGCAGCAAGAACTAGCTGGCAGAGTTGTGATATTACCACTCAGACTTTCCACTGTTCCACACCTGGGATGGGCTCTCTCTCCAGGAAAAGACCCAAGAAAACGACTTCTGGTCTGTACTGTTAAAGGGTTTTCTGGCCAATCTACTAACCAACCATAAACCAGGCCTCAGCGACCACGGCTCTTTCAGGGTGAACTTAAAATAAATATAAAGCAATGGTCCATACAAAGGCCTGCTAATTAGCTTATTCAGACCTTGTCTATAAAGTCCTACAGTACCAAGATTAACTTCAATACTTTTGTCAAAGGTAGAATTCATAAGGTCTGTGAGCTTATTTTACAGGTTTTTTACCTGATGAGCTCGTTTCTTGGTTTCCTTTGCTCCAAACCACACAGATCACAGGCCAAATTCTCTCCTCATTTAAAACCAAACTGTCCCACTGGTTTTCTGAAGGGGGTATAGAGTAGGTCAGAGCTGGCTCTTATTTCCTGAATGAGAAAGATGTGATCTCATCAAGGCATTAGAGATCCTCTATGGGATGGGTAGTCACATCCAGAATAGTCTGTACCTGTCAAATACAAAGCTAGTGTGCACTATTTGAGCCATACTTTTACATGAGAGCTCACGGAAGCGGCAACATCCCATTTCCATCAAACATGGAACTAAACACAAATGGTACAAATGGCCTACTACGGATTTAAGACTAGCATCATCTGAATTTCTGCTGATGTTGAGACAAATTTGTTTTGTTCCCAAGGAATATTGGGCAGATTCAGTTTGACCAGAAAAAAGCTGTCATGATGCCAACTGAGGGGATCCAGCACACACTGTGTCTCATTTATATTTTAATGTAAGTTCTCCATTCAAACCTCAATTCCTGATAGGATTTCTAAAGGCCCTCTTCAGCAATCCTTCCAACCCAAATCATTCTATGATAAACTCCAGTGCTTTCTATTAAAGCAATGCTTTCAAACTGTAATTAAACCCCCTCAATCTGGAGTTGTGAAATCCAGATGTGCAACTACATACTTATGGAACAAAGGATAAATACTGTGCCCCATTTTATAATTCACACTTCAAGCTTTCAGTTAGTAATAATTCAACACTGTTGAATGGCTCTCCAAAGAGCTTTGCAGATTACAAGGAAACAACGCAAAACAGTAGCCAAGTTATTGAGATTGTGTACACAATAACTTTACATGTTCTGCTACTTCTAATGGCTCTCTTAGCCATGTGAATGCTCAGGTTTCTTGCCTGGGAGATCCAAGTAACCTATAACATTTAGCGTAAGTGTGTAAAGTAACCTGAGACAGTTAATCGGTCACGTAATCTGAAGCCATAAAAGAGCTACTTGGTGAAGCTTGTGCAGAGACAAACGCAGCCTCAGAGAATAATCTAGCAGCAATAACACGTACTATAGTGAACAAGCACAATTTGAAACCAATTAGTATTATGACAGTTTGGCAAGTATATTGTGCAAACACTTGTAATATAGCAGAGTATTGCTTTAAACAGAGTGAAGGAAAGAGAGATAAAGCTGTCAGGTTTCACACACATAGTCAATGAGAATCATAGAATCAACTTGGTCGGAAGAGACCTTGAAGATCAAGCCCAACCATTGCCCCAACACTGCCAAATCCACCAATAACCCATGTCACTAAAGGCCTCATCTACACATTTTTTGATTTAACATCAAAAAAAGTGGTGGATGTGATTCCACCACTGCCCTGGGCAGTTTGTTCCAATGCCTGAGCACCCTTTAGGGGAAGAAATCTTTCCTAATATCCAATCTAAACCTCCTCTGGTGCAGCTTGAGGCTGTTACCTCTTGTCCTATTGCTTGTTACTTGGAAGAAAAAAAACAGCCATCTCCTCATCCCATCCCTCCTTTCAGGTAATTGTAGAGAGTGATAGAATCTTGCATGAGCCTTCTCTTCTCCAGACTAAACACTCTCAGGTCCCTCAGCATAACCCCCAGAAGGTTAGCCGAAGTAGGTGGCACAGTATTCTTATTTCGAGTCATTTCAGCTTTGTGCTGAAGAGGTCCATCCCATAGTTTCCTTTTTGTCCCCAGAGCTGCTTAACAACTCCCAAACGTATTTGAAACTGGTCAGCCTTGCACTGAACATAGTGATCAAAGCAGTGATTTGGCCTCAAAAAAACCCCAATAATTTCCCATTTTTTTAATTCAGTAGTGCAGAAACAATACCTATGTACTGCAAGACAAAGCAATGTTGTATACAACCTTTTCAAACGAGAGCTCTTTCTACCTCATTTGGTAAACACATAGTTATAAAAGTAGAAAAGCATTTTATGGCCCACAAATAGCACACTAGTGACCAGAAACTAAGAAGTCATCTATAAAATTTACAACAAAGTTATTCAAGAACTGAATTCAACACACACTGAAGAGTACTTAGATTTTATTTAAAATAGGAGAAGAATAACTCACTCCATGAATCACATACAATTCAGTTCACATATGCATTGCAGAATGCGCTGTGAGCCTCCTGCCAGCTGCTGCAGGGATCCCACATAAAGGCAGACTGAAGACCTGTGGTGCCAGCCTTAAAGAGCTTTAATACATCTCCACTCAAAGACAGAAACTGAACAAGAAAAGTTTCATATTGTAATTCAGAAGGTGGTAACAATATCTTTGCAAAGCATATAGAAAGGATAAATTCTTTGCATTGCTTCTGCATATTTCTTAAAGCATTTTTCAAGCATTTTATGAAGATTTCCAATTTAATTCTCTATAAATCATGCACTCCCAAATGTGAGTAAATAAACAGTGCTGTTATTTTCTGTTCCTTGAGCTAATTTTTATCCAGTAACACTCAACTTCTGAATAAAGTAATACTAGAATTAAATACACTTAGTACATCCATTTCAAAATTCTGCAGTAAGTAGTATTTGTAAGGTCTTATTTCAACATTTCTGCAGGTAACTTTTCCTGCCAGAGAGGATCAGATTTAACTGTACTATATAGACAGAACATTGATATAATTTTCAGAGGCAAACAAGTCAGTCCTTGTAAAAGAAGCAGTCATACAGAGCAGTAACACAAAAAGTAACCCTTTCAATGGCGAGTTGCAATTTTGCAGCAATTAGTCTTCCAGAAATAAAAATCTAGACAAAACATCAAATCCTGTGACAACTGAATTGAATCAAACCCAGTATTTAAATGGGGAAAAAACTTCAGGTTTTGGCGCAGACAAGCTCCTTCTTAAATGAGATACAACTCCTTCAATAAGTATAGCCAATTTTTGCTTCAGATAATGCTGAATCAGATTTGTTGTCAACTGTATTTCAGCCAGCTGAGAACTAAATTGCATTTATTCCACCTAAAAGAACATAGGATTTGACTATATTCCTTTCTGTGTATCAAGTGTCACACACAGTCTCATAAAACACTGGTCTTGGAGCAACGCTGAACCATATATTTCCCCCCCAAAAGGAAAAATATATACAAATGAGAAGCTGCAGATCAGACATAGCCTAGAGGAAGGGTCAGAGCACACATGTTTTCATGCACATGTGGAAGATGCAAAGGTCTCTGCACAACTCTTGGCATTGCACAAATTCTCACTCTCAACCAGACTACAGATATACATTAATGCTTTCTTTGCTGCACCCATAAGCACCAGTAAGGACGGTTGTTATGCCTATCCCGTATGCCAGCCTGAGTTTACAACAGTTGTCAGATATATTCTGGGTTAGCACAATTCTGTTTATTCAGCCACACTATTATAAGTGATATCTTCAATACAGTTGATTTGGCATTTATTTTGGACATACCATCTCTCATGTGTCTAAATGAATATGACTAATTACTGAAACCATTAAAGCTGCACAAATGCCCTAGAGTATTTGCATCATTGCATGCAATTGCTTTTGACTGCATTTTTAAGAACCAGGGTAGACAATTTCCTGGTGTATCAGACGCTGGGATGGCAGCTCCCCAGGAACACCTTTTTAGCTTCCAGTGGGAAGCTCTTATTTCTCCCCACAAGCAGAACATTGAGATAGACAAACAAGATGCCTGGGACCTTGCATGCAACCTTGGGGCTGATACCAAAAGGTTTTTAATTGCTCCTGGTGTCATACTTGCTTACCAAGATCTCCTATAATAATTTTAACTTGCTCCTTTAATGTGATATCCTACTCACAGTAGCATGCAGTTACACACTAATAATTTTTCTAGACAGAGATAAGAAACAGCTTCCATCTTTCCACATCCCACTTTGTTTCCACAGCTTTTCCCCGATTCCACCAGCACGCAACCTTGCAAACAACACAGATGCTCAACTGTCCCTCCTTCCCTCTGCACTGACCTTCCTGCAATACCACATACAAGGCAATCAGGCTACAGATTTGTCATTCTGCCACAGAGCACCAGGAACTGCTGCAGGGACTGAAACTGAAAATCCTGTTCAGACTTAAAGGCATTTAAGATATGGAAGAACCAGCACAGAGCTTTTGCTTTTTATTTGCCCTAACTTTTCCACCCCTGGGTCTTCAGACAAATTCTGACGGCACTGACCTATTTCAATAGCTACTTTTACCCTGCACTTGACTGTCACCCTCACCACAGGCTCACAAATTGATCCATGATTCCCTTTTTCTTGAGACAGACAGTAGCAGATTGCCCACACATCTCCTTAGCGAGGCAGGAAATTCTATTCTATAGACAGAAAAAGAGGGGTATCCACACTGAACACCTTCCCATTTTAAGCTTCTTTTATCTCTACAGAGGATCCAGGTTTTCCCCCACTATTTCAGCAGGTCTAGCCCATCAAGTTCCTCAGCATGGTGCAGTGTTATAGCTTTGTCAGTTGATAGTACAAATGCAGTTTATGCACAGTAATTCTCACAACTCCTTTAATAGGGAAAAATGTTATTCATGCTTCTCTTACTTATACTCAGGAAAATTACTTCTCTAACACAATGTTACACAAACCTGATAAGAACAAAGCCCAATTACTATAACAGAACAACCTGTTCAGAACTTGAGAGCAAAGCTGATAAGCAGACAGATAGCAGACTAATGGGTAAAATGCCTGTAGTCTATTAAATGGCTAATGCAAGTATCCAAGACACCTATAGCATTTTAGAGGAAAATATAAAAGGGTCCTATAATGGCTCTTAAAGAAACACACCACAAACTCATGGTATACTAATTTCTTCACTTACAGCGTGGATAAACATGTTAGCAGAAAATAATCTTATAATACAAGTTTTACCTGGTTATACAGAATAACATATATAGGACAGAAACTAGTAAACATGTAAGCACAGGAAATGCAACAAGTCCAGGCTTCTGAACACTCAGATGCTGCTGCTGCAGGCATAACCATTTGTTCACCAAAATAGGTTATCATACTTGACCTTTATCTCAACCTGAATAAACAAGCAGACCTACATAGTGGTGCAAGGCTGAACATTGGGAAAGAAAGTGTGGAGAGACTCTGGAGCATCATCTGTGGCCATAGGCAAACACCTCCTCCCAAAATTGTATTTTTAAGCTCCCTGGCCCTGAAATATTTAATCCAGAGGGAGAGAGAAACCCTGGAGAAAATAACTGATATTAGCATTACAGCTGTTTTGACTTCTCAGCAGGACTGATTTGGGCATGAGCGCAGTGTAGAGTCTAGCAAGGTAAACACAGACTGAAGCCGAGATAGGTACATCACAAAAACCAGCAACATAAATAGCAGCTGTTACATCACTTCCTGACATTACTAACACTATCCACCTTAAATGATAAATATCCTAAGGGTTATAAAGCCTGCATTTGTAGCTTCTAGCCTGAAGCAGTGTTTCTCTACTTAACAGTGATAATTGTGCTCATTCTCCCCCCCCCCCTTGTTAGACAAACAGCTAGCATCGGTGGAGAAAAAGTCACCACTACAAACCTTACAAAAGGCCTTGTGATAAATGGCACCAGTTAAGGTCATCAGCAAAATAACTCTACATGCAGTGATGTTCTCTAGCTCCCTATCCAGTTCAGTCTTATGAGATGCGCTGAAAACCATCTGTCCCATGGCAGCAGATATAAGAAAAGCTGTGTTTTTTCCCCTAAAACAAGGCAGAGTGCAAAACAGGCAAAGCACAAGTATGCTCCATTTCCCTAATTTGTCTTGCGTGACCACGGGAACATCACTTAATTTGATCCTCAGTTTCCCCTTTGCAAAAATGGGGATAATGACAGAGTACACCTGCAGAATCCACTACTCTTGAAGACCATCAAGCACTAAACTGAGCCAGCAGTAAGTACTTAAGCCAAAGACTTTCATGCTACCATACATGCAGCACAGGGCCTGTTATGACAGGACAAGGAGTAATGATTTTAAACTAAGGGACAGTAGTCTTAGACTAGAGAGAATTTCTTCACAGTGAGGGCGGTGAGACAGTAGAACAGGTTACCCAGAGAGATGGCAGATGTCCCACCCCTGGAAACACTCATGGTCAGGCTGGTCAGGGACAACATTGCAGGGAAGTTGGACTAGATGGTCTTTAAAAGTCCTTTCCAACCCAAACTATTATATGATAATTTAAGTTGCAATTTCACTGCCCTTGGTGTTTTTCCTTCCCCACAAGATAAACCACATGGAAAAGGAAAATCAATTTAATACCTTGATAGAGCTCAAATAAAGACTTTGCAATAATCAAGCCTTGCTTAGAGTCTAGTAACCCAGCTCTTTGATGTGAATAGGGTAAATGGAAAATGAGGCCACTACATGCTGGCTTTGACATTACTTTGTCCACCCTTTGGAAGGTCTTCATTTAGACCTCAAATACTCAGAAAGACGACACATTTCTGTTACAAAATATAATTATTACAATTTTAGATATACCAAGTTGAAATTCCCATGCCTATAGATGCTACATACCAAAACAGTTGTTAAAGACAACTACTGCTGCAAGAACAGAAGTCACTAGAGGTTTGCTCCACCTACAGCATGTTACCCCTCCACCTGCTGGCAACCTCCAGCTTTACCCATGACAGCCCACAGCATGGCACAACCCACAGACCCTGCAGGAATGGCAACACCAGTAGGGCAGTGAGGGTTGTTCAAAACTGCTCTTGGAGCTATCGGCAAAATCCCAGCCTCACTGGAGTCAATGGGAAAATGTGCCATCAATTCCCACAAGGCTGTTTCACCCTTTGCTGAGGCTATGAAATGTAAACAGCCTTGACTTATTTCCAACACCACATTGATATTGGCAAGCTGCAGGAACATGCACACATTCTGTACCCTGTTTCACTCAAACTGCATGAATTCCCACTGCTCTTTCACAACGATTTCCAGAAGCAGGATGATATTTTTAAGTTCCATTTCATATTGAAAAACTCTTTAAAATCTGATTTTGCATTAATTATTCCTGCTATTTCATGATACAGGTCAGTGATAACACTTGATACAACACATCATTGTACCAAGTCATGTCACAAGCTTTATAATCATAATGACATGTCAGATTAAGGCACACCTGAAACACGCTACTTTTGAAAGCTTTAAGGGTGGCTGCTGCTACTTAGTACTCCTTGAAACTTACCTTATTTTCTAGATCAAAATATTTCCTTTCTCCTCTAATGAGACACATCATTATTTCCCAGATCAAAGTATTAAAGTTTATTTCTAAACAGACGAGCAGCTGCTTTCAATATCTTCAAGCTTCTAGTATTAAAACAGCCTGACTATGGGCCTGTCAGGGACTACCGTTACTCAGTACCTAACCAGAAATAATGCAAAATATAACAAGTTACCCATGTTAACCAGTTCCAAGTATCTCAGCTGAGATACTGAGAAATGGAAGAAGTGGAAAGGATACAGTTTATTAGAAAATAACACCTTAAATTTTTATTTAATAACCTGGCACTGGCCACAGTAATTGTTCATCATTTTCCCTTCACAGCAGAGAAGTTGCTACAAGTCTTGTGTTTCTATGTGACTCTGCTCTTCCAATACTTCCAGGTTTTGATTTACATATTATTATCCAAGAACAAACTCGTAATATCAGATTTGAGCGTAATGATGCTGCAACCATTAGCAGGGACATCTTACAGCCGACAGTCAGAGACCAACATGGTACCAGGCAGAGACCAGGAGTACCTGCTCAGACCATAGCCACACTCTAGCTGCAGAAGTTTTCCCTGAGCCAAGGAGTTTCCAGTGCAAATAAGCTTCTCAGTGCACCTACATTTTCTGTCATGGGAGGTTACTGTTTCCTTTCCATAGCACCTTATGTCATTCTGTAACCATTCAGTTTATCATTTGAGATGCTGCATAGATTTACTCAAGCAGAGTTTCACTGTAACGCAGCATATACACCTCTGCCCTGGTGTACCCAGGAAACACACTCCTTTGGGAAAGGGAATTGACAAAAAAAAAAATGAAGTCACTTCCTTTATCCATCATAGGCTGTGAGGTCTCTTCGGTGTCTTTTGGCTTGTTCCTACTGTACCAAAATGAGGAAAAATAATTTCTAGCTTGTGACCCTGGCTATTTGAAGCACTGTATTTTGAATAAGTAGAAGTGCACAAGCCATCTTCTGTCCTCAAAAGCAGCAAAACACTCTTTGTAGAGGGTGAAGAAACCATTCAGGCTAAACAGTGAAAAATAATTATGTTTCTGTGAGCAAGATCACACATACAGAGGAAGTATATGCAGCAGGGCATGGCTTCAAGTGGGACTAGTGCTTCTCTCACTGTCTGGGAGGACCCACAGCCACCAAGGCCCACAGGCAGGACAGACCCACTGTGGGTAGGCTGGGGAGGAACACCATGCAGCTCCCAGCCCCAGGGGACAGCATCCGCACTGCTCCCAAACACACTCTGTAAGCCGTCACAGTGACCTCCACACCACCAACCCTGCAATAAATCCTTATCAGCATTTACTCTGAGGAATTAAGGGATTACTTTACTGGAACTGCCTGAAATAAATACCCTGGAGAACATTTCTTTAATTGTTTACTAAAGAACAAGCCCAGTTTAGTTGATGCATCCATAAGAGCTGCACAAGATTAACTAGTGGCCTCTTATTGCCCTCTCCTCCAGCAGAAGCCAGAGCAAGCATCAGCATCCTCCTGCACCACATCCCATTTCCTCAGCCAGCCCCCTCAGCAGCCTCCTCAACATTTGGGCACCAAGAGTTTCCTTCTGCTTCAGCCAGCCATCAGACACAAGAGCCAGGCTGTCTATATCTTTGTGTTAGTGCACTAAAGGGATGATCCCATAACCCTTCACAAGGTTTAATTTATGACAGAACCCTGACAGCCAAGAACTACAGGAGATCAAAAAATCTCAAGATCTCCCAAGAGATAAAAGTGTGTGAGCAGGCATAGAAAAGTTCAGGTTCTCACTGTCCAACTACTTCTATGAATAGGCAACAAATTTACATGGTTGATCTTCCAGAGATAACCCTCTTCAATAAATAAAACCTATCATCTCAATTCCTGAATAAACCTAAACACTGGCCCAGCTTGCAGGACCACAGCACACTAAATGCTGGAGTACATTCAGAGAGTATACACACATGTACAGAGAAGAAAGAAATAAGTGACAGCAGCTTCACACAGCAAACCAGGGAGCAGGGCACAAGGAGGCATTGGAAAGCTCATGGAAATAACACTGAGTTTCTCCAATCTGACACCATAACAGAAGGCTGCACATCCTGCCCAGAATCTACTGCAATGGGGGAATTTTAAGACCAGGTTAGTTCAATTTGTCATGGAATTACCTAGTTCTCAATGTCTGGGTGGAGATCAGACAAGGGGTGTCCCTCAGGGATCCACACTGAGACCAGTACAGCTTAATATCTTAATGACACAGACTGCTGGATCAAGTGCACACTCAGCAAGCTTGCAGATGACAAGGCAAGCAGTGCAGTTGAGGGACAGGATGACATCCAGAGGGACCTGGAAAGGCTCAAGAAGTAGGCTCATGTGAGCCTCACAAGGTTCAACAAGTTGAAGTGCAAGGTCCTGAAACTGGGTCAGGGCAACCCCTAGTATCAATACAAGGCTGGGGGATGCCGGGATTGAGAGTAGCCCTGCTGAGAAGGACTTGGGGTACTGGTGGGTGAAAAGCTAGACATGAGCCAGCCATGTGCGCTCTCAGCTCAGAAGGGCAATTATACCCTTGAGCTGCAGGAAAATAAACCCACAGGTCAAGAGAGGTGATTCTACCACTCTACTCTGCTCTGGTGAGACCTCACTAGGAATACCGTGTCCTGCTCTAGAGTTCCCAGCACAGGAAATACACAGACCCATTGAAACAGGTCCAGACGAGAGCCACAGAAATTATTAGAGGGCTGGAGCACCTCTCCTGTGAGGATAGGCAGAAGGATAAAAGGCTCTGGGAGACCTTATTGCAGCCGTTGAACAGATAAAGAGGGTTTTTAAGAAGCATTGGGGCAAACCTTTTATCAGGGCCTTTTGCAATTGAACAAGGCATAATGGTTTTAAGCTGGAAGAGGGAAGATTTAGACTAGATATAAGGAAGAAATCTCTTTTATGATGAGGGTGTTGAAATACTGGCACAGGTTTAACCTTTTATCTTTAACAAGAGTGTGCGCGCCTTTAACATAGCACTATACACTAAACTGTTCTAACTTACTAACACGTAGATTGAAAGGAATGTTCAGCTGATGGGGGAAGGCACATCACGAGACTGATAGCTAGGAAGACAATAAATTAGACCAAAGATGCCAGCCTTCAAGATAGCAGAGCGGCGCCCAGCATGAAGAGAGTCTGGAACAGAACAGAAGCAAGGACATACCAACTGCTAACTGCAAGTGTGCTCAAGCACTGAGGTGATTCAGTAAACACAGTGAGGAAGACTACTGATGATCACCAAAGACCCCCACTCAACAAGAAAGTCCATGCATAATTAGGATGCACAATACTATAATTAGTTTCTAGAAGAGCTATGCATGAGCACACTAAATATATAGCTGCTGTCAGCAAGTACCAGGTACGCTCACCTTTGTGAAATGATTCTTGTGTGTGCCCAGCACTGCAATAAAGAATGCTGCTCTCTAAAACTCCAGATCGAGTCTTAGAGAGTTTCTCTGACCAACTTTTACAATAACACAGGTTTTCCAGAGAGGTGGTAGATGCCCCATCGTGGGAAACACCCAAGGTCAGGCTGGATAGGGCTCCAAGAAACGTGGTCCAGTTGAAGATGTCCCTGCTTACTGCAGGTGAGTTGGACCAGATGACCTTTAAAAGGTCCCTTCCAACCCAAGCCATCCTATGATTTTATCGTCTGCCACTCCACATCTCCACATACTGAAGGTACTGGCAACTTTAGGAAATGCTATCTCTGCTTATCTTGTTGGTTTGCTTGCTTTTTTCATCCAAACCAACACCACATGAAGCCTGAAAAAGCTCCAAGCACTGATTTTTTTGTTTCCAAATCAAACACAGCTTACACCCAAGTGCTCACAGAGCATCAGCCGAAAGCCCCAACAAGACAACCCCTAGACCATAGAAATTCAGCATTTATTACACAGATTCAGCACTTCATAAATTCCCCAGTCTATATCACATTCAAGCATCATGAAATAGGAACACAGAGAGGACACCTTGCAAATTTTCTTTGAGAAAATAATCTAGCCACCCTCTTGCTAGCTTTTCTGTCATCCCAGAGGCACTTGTCCAGAAAGAGCAAACAATGCACCCAGTGGAGCTACTTCAGCTGTGAATTCAGAATTAAAATTCAGTTATGAGTACTTCCTTATCCTTTCAACCAATGTTTTCTCCATTTCAAGACAAACTTCAGACCAGAACAAAGTAACTCAAGTGACCACTCAATGCCAGTCAAATGCCTTAAGGCATTGCCAGATTATTGCAAAACCTGAAGGAGGCAGAGGGAAAGAATGCTTTTCAATAAGGGGTTTTCTGCATGGCTAACCATGGAGACCCCTCACATCTCCCCCACCTACTGCCCTTGCTGGGGAGGCTAGAAGCTCCATGCTCATGCTTATTTCAAGCCAGGCACCACCAGAGTGCACCTAAAGTTAAATCTTCAAGCTCAAACTAAGGCTACTTAATCTGTCACTAATGGAAATACACAGCAGGCACACAAACCTCCCAGCTGTTGAAATTTAATATGGAAAAGTTGAGACTTGCTGCTTGAATTTATGCCAGCAACCAAGGACATATCCAGGCTCTCTAGAGAGTCCATTTTAGCTCCTTCAGACAAATGATCAAGCCCTTGGCTAAGCCCCCTTACCAGCTGTTACTAACTATAGCCATCAGCCAAGCCACAACCACATGAAACATCTCAACCAAAGCCCAACAGTAACACAAGCAGAAGACCAAGCACTCTCACTAGGCAAATGGATTTGTAGAGCCTTCAAAAAGGCAAAGGAGCTCAGCTGAACGTAGTGTTACCCTGCCATGTACGCACATTACTGTAGTGTCAATACCCACCAAATATAAATAAATATAAAAAAACTGGCCAGTTTGTTTCTTTCCACAGTCATCAGGACATGTGTATGGTAAGCATGACTACAGATACTTTTTGTGCAACTACAGTCTCTCCGGGTATTCACTCGTGCGAAGTTCCTGTGACATGACGTCCAACCAGTGCAACATACCTGCCTGGTTTTCTTAGAAAAAAAGAAAAAGGGGAAAAAAAAATCCAAACCATTTAGGGTAAGAGGAGGAAGCATCATACCTCATGTACCTGGCTTCACACAGACCACATGGAAGCAAGAGCTCCAAGGAGCATATTTCATTTACTTTGATGGCAATCTTAAAACAAGGGGAGTTTAGGAATCTGCTGTTAACAGCCCAGTTCACAACCATTTGCTGTCCCCCTTGAGAAGTGGCAAGCAAGTAGCTACAAACACCTTCTATGGGGCCTCAGAGTTCAGTATGGGTTACAAATCTGTATTTTCATGCTTTTCATGAAGTACTGTAAGTATTAATAACGAAATTGGCCAGAGACTATTAAATACTGACTGAAGTGACAGCTCTGCTTTATTACTAGTGTTCACACAGCAATCATTCTGCAGGTTAAGTTATTTTAGGATGAGTGGTGTTTAAATTAAATATAGCCCCCTGTGTTCTTGTTTCATTTAAAGACAACCACAGAGTGCATGCCTGAACAATGTGCAGAGTCAGTAAGTTTAGCAGTCTCCTTTGTTTTGTTTTTACCCCTTGTGCTTTCGCCAGGCAAGATGAGGAATGTGAAAGAATCCTGCTGCAACACTTCACAGGCTTTCATACCATGAACTAATACAGAGCATAAATGACACTAACTTGGCAAAACCCAGGCTTAAGTAATTTAACCCAAATGACACACACAAACTGCACACCATCCTAACCACCAGCATTAGGCTTCAACCGAAGAAAATCTGAATCTAAACTTCAAACTTGTTTTCCGCAAAAATCTATTGCACTTTGAGTCAAAGTAAATAAAGACAGAAAATCCCAGGTCTGTTCTACACAGATCTTTCCCTACAAGCACTGGTAACAAAGTTATTGTATTTAAGTGAGAAAGAAGAGCTTCAGCTTTTGTTATGCTGTTAATAGGGTTGGACACAATTGTTTACCTATTAAAAAGCATTTTTTCAGACAGGTTATGCTATTATAGAGATATAACTAACTGCTTTCCTGGAAAGCAAGCACACTGCAGTACTTGTTATCTAGCTGTTTCTGAGCAGGGAACTATTTCAAGTTGCAGTTTATATTCCACTTTCCCCAGTGGCTTGAAAACCCAGAGCAAACATTAGCATTGTATCCATTATTAATACTTATTCAAGTACATTTTAATAAATACTACATACATATGCATATAAGTACATGCTCTTTCATCAGCCTTTGAACTGCTCATAACAAGATATTTCCCAGAGCATTTACTGTTCCTGCTATGCCACCAAGTGCATTTACTGTTAGCTGAGAGACAGCTTGGTTTGTAGGACTAGAAAAACCAAAGAGAACAGTGTTGCAAGGCAGTAGTGAAATTGAGTGGGGAAAATAAATCAGCAAGTTAGATGGAGAACTGCAGGATGGCCTCTTCACAAGGGCACTGACAGAGAATAAGCACAGCCTGCAGTGGGTGCAGAGGTCACACACAGTCAGGACTTATCTCAATTTAACATGAAATAGCAGCAGTCAGGATGGGGTGGGTAAGAGAAGCAGCATACTTAATTGTCATTTTTATTACCATGAGAACTAGTATTAAGACTAGGCTCCACAGGAACAGTAAAAAGGTTAAAAACCTCTCTCTATCATCTAAAGATATGCCAGCAGTGCAAGGACTGGTGCGTTCAACTCAGACAAACTTCAAATTAGTCAATCCCCAGTGCCAGCAGTCTTTCAGAGATAGGACAGACCACAACAAAAAGCCTTGAGCCACACTCAGCTCAATACTACCTATTCATACAGCTATAAGAAATCAAACCAACAAACTCAAAACGAAGCACTTCAAAAGATACTTACTTAGGAAACAGTAGTGGTATCTTCACACATTTCAAGTTGCCACTTCCTCTCATCCTCCAGAGCCTGACAACCTCTGCAACATGAAACCTCAATAACTTACCCTCCTAATCTTGTAGAAATGGGCCTGCACAAAGCTGACAACAGCCCATGTGCTCTACCACCTCCTGTCCTGCAGCCAAGCCCCAGCCCCAAGCAGAAAGAAAAGCCATACCTAACTCACCCCCTCCCAAATCAAGCAGCCTTCAGCACAGCACTCATTGCAAACAGCTGAGAGGTAATATCAACCCCAGCAGCTCCAGCTGTGAACCCAGGGTCAAGCCCCACTGAAGGCAGGCACATAGCCCATACCAGGGTTATATCAATGTAATGGGGACATAAACATCAGATAACTGAGAACAAGAGAACTTCAAATAAATGCTAGCTAAACTAGGCAGATCAAAACTCTGTGTCACAAGTTTTACTAAGGGAGCAGTTTTACAGCGCATTCTGATATTTTTTATTTTCTTTTCTATCAAACTGAAGCATGTGGGTTTGGATAACAAAACATATCTGATACTGCTGCTAGAAGGTACACAGGTCTTTAAAACCACCATATGAAAGAGGCATGTGCATGTGCCCTGAAAGACAGAAGGCAGTGAGTAAGAGGTGGCCCAGGAGGTGCCAGGTGAGGGGTACTAAACACAGACAGGAAGCTGAGAAGTTTGTGGCATCTGAACACATAATAAATCACCTGTTCCATGAAAAAGGCCACTCCCCCAACTCAACACAATTGTCAAACTTCTACTCACCACCTTCTGTAAACATTGAACAGTAGAAAGCAGGGCTTTGGACAATTAGGGAAGAAGGACATGAGATGATCTGAACAGCTACCTCACATTTAGCTGAATTTGTGTTTGCAGAATATTAAAGCCTTTGGACATCATCTTTAAAAAAGATTTATTTTCCGGATGCCTAATGTAATACCTTAGAACGGTCCTGCAGTTCTGAACAGACAAGCTTATCACTTCTAAAACCAGACTTCTTTTAGCTGTTTAAAGCTGGAGGTCCCAAATCCACAGACAATTGTAAATCTTGACACACGCCACATGTTATTGAGTTTGCTAGGCTACAAACACAGTCTTGTTGAATGCAATAGGTCTTCTCAGCTAAGGGTTAAGTCATGCATAGATATTTGCAGGGTCAGGGGCCTGAGAGATAAAGAACTCATGGGATATACTGTAATAAAAACTGGAACTAGCAAATTCTTGCTTGAGTAGCATTTATGAAGATTTATATGTAAACATTAAGTAATAAGTGTTGTAAAATATTAGATTGTTACATGCTTTAGCTGCTCTGTATGAAAACATTTTACCTAAGATAGCTTTTAAAGTAGTCCATGAATATCCATGCTTTGCCATCTGCTTTCGAATTGAATGATCCCTCGAAAGCAGCACCATAAATATTTCCACAAATGAGTGATCTGTTCACATTACATCCCCTAATGCTATCTTATGGCAGAGCAAACAAATAACTCAGATGTCACATCACTGCACACAGCAACAATAAGGTGCACTTTGACTGGGTTTCAGCACATTACTAAGAACTGCATCACTGGTTGTCTCTGAGGATCTAACCTGGCTTTTTAGAGACATATTTCTTGACAGCCTGTCAGGAAAGGCTGGAGATGCACACTGAAGGAGGAATACCTTTAGCATCTCATTCTTTTGGAGATGATGAATTTTAATCTGGGCTAACTCTCAAAAAGATCTGAACAAAAGGATGAATAGGAACTAGCAAAAGAGGATTTATAAAATTAAGTCTTAAAGGCAGAATACACAGAAGAAATTTTTTATGCGTTGGTTATACAATTTGCAAGTCTAGTCAATATTTTAAAATATAAGAAATAAAATGTCCATGTGTATACAATTGTTAGCTGTTTCAAAATGTTCTCATCAGCTTCTTGGGATATAATGAGAATTATACCAGCCAAGCAGATGCATACAGAGGGTTTGCTGAAGTTCATCGACTGAGGAAAACAGTTCTTCACTGATTTTATTACACCCCAGGTCTCTGATTGATCTTCCCAGCAGTGTTCAGGCTGAAAAGGGGGCTTTGGAGTAGAAGATTCCTTTATATTTATTTTCTGCCCAGCACTGTGTGTATCAGTGTGTCCAGAGGAGAGGGGTGCTGAGCCATGTGGAGAGTATGCCCACCCTCCACCACAGCTCCTGCTCTCCGATGCTCCTCTGCCATTCAGGCTTGATGAAATCAGTAGCTTTTCCCTAAAAATGGACTGGTTCAGGTGACTACACAGAGGTAAAAAAAGCTTAAAATAGAGCTTGTCTCTGGGGTGGCAAGGCTGGGGAGGCTTTCCAGTGCCCCCAGTGCTTTGCTGCACCCACCTTATGTCTGCTGTTCCCCAGTGGGAAGCTCTGTGGAAACCCCTCTGTTGTTCCTTTCATTTTAAAGTAACCACTGAAGAAAACCACAGGGTAGGTGAATGATGTTGAATACTTAAAGGCAGCTGAACAAAAACCAGTCTGGTCTACACTTGACACCCCATCACTTACTGAGTTTTTATTTCAAAAATGAATGAAGCAAACCACTGCTTTAATAAGTCTCTTTTGTTTGTCAGAAATAAAACATGAAGCAGTCAGAGCCACAAGTGAGGAAATTATCAAGGAAGATGAGTTAAAGTGCAGTTAGTGCAGTTTTTCTTACAGATGCTGCTCTTGTGACAGATGGCCTGGTCCTCCTGCCCTCTTAACAGGAAAGAAATGGCCCCGCGGGAGGAAAGTAAACAAAATTTCAAATAGATCTATAGTTTCAGCAGACAGGAGAGACACCATACACTCAAGTAACTAACAGTTCTGTCTGACTAACCTCAAAGCTGGTCTTTCATACGAGGATAGACCTTTTCTTCTATGCTGCTTCTTGAGAAGCATAGAAGGGCTAGCCACATCTGAGAATTAGGAAGCTGGCTTCAACATCACAGCATCCAGTGTTATATCTAATGCCCTTGGGTCAACTGGTAGCATCAAGGACATTACCTGTTGGTGAACAAATAGGAGAAATGAGGCACAGTGGTAGAAATAATAATTACTCACGATGCCACAAAGACCTATAGCTCCTAAAAAAATGAAGAATACCAGATGTTACTGTTCTTTCCAGTTGCCATGCAACCACAGCTACCATGCTATGCCTCACCTTCCTAATCTCCTTAACAGCTAACTCTAAAACAAGTACAATTAATTCCCCGCTGAACAAGCTGGGACATTACCCAGTCCTGTGGTTACAGAAGTTCTTTGACTGTTGGTATCTAAACACTAAACAGACACAGCACCAGCACACAGCATGGCACAGAGCTGTGCTTTCATAAGACTGACACAAGTCATTGTTGCAAACTTTCCTGCAGCATAGGTTTTCACAACTCCTAACAGATATTTCTTACACATCTTGGGAAACAGACCTTGCCAGTCCTCTGGCGACGCAGGCAGCCTCTTACCCTGGAAACCCAGACAGAAATGAGTGTGCTGTGCTTCAGCTGAGCAGCATGTAGAGGCATTAGGACACACAGAGTACTAACAGTTCCCTCTCTATGCCCACTTACATCCTCTGACAATAACTGTATAAACAATAATCATATTTTCTCTTTCATCTGCAATGTCTTGGGTGATCTGCTTTGTTGTGGTTTTTAAACAGTTTAGGGACCATATGTATGAAAGCACAATTATTGTAGTTGTGCTAAATAAGATCACCTCTATTATCAATAAAATGGATGGTGAATAGCTTTTGCTTCTAATAAATATTTGTATATATTAGTTTATTTTAATTCTGAAAAGGGTGTCATTTACACCAGGTACAACCCCATGCTACGACCATTTCTACATAGCTTCCTGACCACAGAGCAGAGCTGGTGAGTAGCCACAGAAATTACTGGAATTAGCACTGAGTATGAAAGTGCTTCCAGAGTTTCTGATTCAGCAATGAAGATTTTATTGTAATGACTATAGATTGTCCAAGTGACATGCCAGTTTTGTGCAATCCTTTTTTTCACAATATGGAAAAAGAAAAAAATCATGAAAGAGGAAAAAAGCTGTTCCATTTCATTTCCCGTGAATTCAAGCTCCAGGGAACAGCATGTATTTGCATATAAACTGTGTAGGAACAATAATGATGACATTTAGTATTTCGATAATTATGGCTTTCTGATATTTTTAAAGGTGTTCTTAAATGATAAATACTTCAGTTAAGCACATGATATATATGCTCTCAAGCATTTACAAGTGGTGATAGTTCTCTATTCATCTGCTGTAGAGAATACTGCATTGGAAAGAGCAGACACACTTGGCTGTAAAATTAGGTGGTATTAAAACCTTTCTTTTTCATACCTCCTGTGACCGTCCTGCTCCCTCTCCAAACTTCTCACAGGTGGATTGCTATCCCTGCCTTCAGCCCGCTGTCAGAAGTCACCACATCCCTCCAACATAATTGAATTTCTGAGGCTGAGCTGTCCACTTTTGATATAGTGACCTTGACAATATGGTGAAAACCAAGAAAGAATTAAACAGCTGGGTTTGACGGGGCCAGGTCTTCAGATTAAGAAAAGCATATGTTGGCTACGGAGCCAAGTACAGACTCATCTTTGGATCGTGCTTCCAAAGATTTCAGATGCATGGTTTGGAAATGCAGTACTGTGGCCACCTGCATCCGATGGATGAAGAGAGCTGGGCTCACTGGTTACTCCCAAAAGATGCCAATAAGTGGATATTAGGTACCTATTCACCTGTTAGTATTGCGGCTTTTAAGATGAGGCTGACAGGAAGCAAGTTAGCCTGGGCATGGGGTGTTAAAAGAACTTTAGCAGGACGACAGGGTGCAGCGTCTGATCTACACTGTAAGTCAAATAGATCCCACCCTTGGCTTCATGGCACAAGTGTGTACTTGTCCAAATTACGCTTTCATGAGTTCATCAAGTTTTCAGGATCTGTCAGTCTTTGTGCACTGTTATTCAGTGAAAGGTTCACAGAAAAAATCACATGCTGCCTGCATAAAAAGGTTTGCGTAGCTGTGCTCTACAGCCAACTCACGTTTCAAAGTCAGAAATGATCACATTACACTATAGCTTGTCAAAGCACAGTGCCATTATTTCCCATTTACTGTTTCTCAGGCACATGGAAATGCACCAGATTTTTCCAGTGTCGTAAAAACTAATACACAAATCAGTTAAAATGAGATTTTAACTTTCTGATTATATACTTAGGTTATTAATTGCTAGTCCAGCCCTCCTCATATTTTGCCCTCTTCTCATTATCTTGTTTTTGCAGTAGATGATAAGGGAGAAAGACAGACAAACCTGAATGGCATTGTAGCCAGAGGGACATTTAAAATACTGCTCTGCACCTGAGAAACAGGTTTAATTACTGCCGCTGCCAAAATGTTTTAATGTAAACAGTTTTCCTGATGGATCACATTTCCTTACTGTGAACTATCATCCCCCAAACACAATCCACTTTATGGCAGGGCTTAAAATGCAGGTATCATAAATTAGAGCAATGAAGCTTTAATGATTAAAGATGCTTCATCTGCTTTTAATGCCTCAAATTATAGAAACTATAACAAGCCTTCACATTAAAATTTAAATAGGATTAAGAGTCTGAAACGCTCTCTAAAGTAGGTATCATAGGCCTGATTCGTTCTGAGATGATGCAGAGCTTAGCATAGACATAGGAGGGAGTCGGCTCCTACTTCCTTTCTTTTTGGCAGCTTGGAATTGGTCTAGCTGTTGGCATACACTAAAAAGGGACTGAGGCTGCCCTAACATGTATACCAGAGACAGGCTTTGATGTATCAAGGGAATAATGTGATTCCCTCAGCCTTGCTTTCCCTCTTACATAATGCTGCTCCCTCTGGGCACCTTCCTAACACAGAGCTAGAGAGCTTACTCCCTGCCTGCACTTACTACTCCAATTCTCTTGGGTCCTTTAAAATAGGCAGCATACCTCCTGTGTATCTGTTCCAAGAGGATTCACTATAAAAATACCTGCACATGAACTTAGAGATTATTCTGATTACTCTGTTGTTTTTGATTTATGTAATCATCTTATCCTATTCACATTACTCATGGTAATAACGTCTGAGAGCATATTTCATATTAAGCAGTGTTTGTCAAAAGCAGATTTAAAATATGTAATTAAAACATTTGCTTCCACAACATATTTATATTCCGCATATCCATTCAAGGTACAGAAACATGGATCTTACTTGACCCGGCGCCAATAGGTAGGGAAGCTCAGCTTTTGGATGTGCATATTACCTCAGAATTTAAAAAAAAAGAAAGGAAAAAAGAAAGAAAAGAAAAAAAGTAAAATTAATGAAATTATTTCACGTAGGTGGTACATGAAAGAGGAACCTCAATTCACTTTATAAATTATTCATGGCAAATTATTCACTTGACTCATATAGAGATAGAGAAGGTGCTTTTTTATGCTACAAAATCTACTCAGACTTGAAACATATATTAATATGAAGTAGTGCATGATTATAGTTGGAGATGTACTTTTAAATCATCTTTGTGAAATCTGAGTTTGACTGAAGACACTAAGTATACATGCTATTCCTTGATACAAGTAGTCACGTGGAAGTTATGCAGTGAAATGGAGAAACCAACAGAAAACGAAAGCCGCCCAACTTTGTAGATCACAAGTTGCTCATTCTTTGATGGAATGAGGCTAATAAGAGAAATCCAAAACACTCTAAGGGCATTCCTAGAGATTTCTGATTTGCGTTGTAGGATCACAGCCGTCTCTGCATGTACCACAGCAGACTTTGCAAACTGTTTGTATTTTTATAATACTTACCAGTTTGGGCTCATAAGACCTTTTGCTAAATCATGAAAAGTTAAAGTCCTGATCCTCCCAGTTTTACCCACAGTAACAATGGTACTGCAAACACTCCCGCTGATTTATTGCCATAGTTCAGATGAGTGAAATTACATGTACACCTGCATGTCAGCAGCTTTACAAACACAGGAAGGAAACTCTTAGCTAATAAAGGTCAGTCTTCCAAAACTGAAACATGTCCATAAATAAACACCCTACAGAAACAGAGTCCCATAATCAAAACAGTCCTTTTATTAGTGGAAAACTCTTCCAGAATTCATTTCAATGAGAGTTAGGAATATTTTCCCCTAATTCCTGTTCTACATTCATCCATGTCTGTACCATTTTGTCCTGCTTCAGCATGTTAAAGTCAGTACATAACTTGAAGACGCTCCAAGTTTGACAATACCCCACTTTCCTACCTGAGATCCAGTGTAACACATCTCACACTTGACTAAACACCACTGTATCTCATAAAAAGTCATCTTCAATAACTGACATCCTTGCCTGATCAAAAAACTGCTAAATGAGAGAAACTGAAGTATTCTGCAGATCCAGAAACCTGTTCACATGTAACAGCATGGAGTAGAGAGCTGTAATAACCACGTTACTTCTATACTATGCACACTAACTAGTTTCCATGGTGATCTATTTCAGAGAGCACACAAACACAAACTGAAAAGCTGGTGAAGATGCCTAGATAGTGGCATGGTATTGGACATCATAACCTTTCTCTGGTGATGACAGCAGCAAACTGCTCCAAGATCCATGTTATACTTGGTCTTGCTCAGGGAGCTCCTGGTCCACTGTCTCAGCAGTCAGAAATCAATACTTTAACCTCCCTGCTCACAGAACATGGATGCCAATGAAATATTGCTGTGCCTATTATTGGCTCCACTTGGACCAGTTTACTAGAATACCTATAGCTAGCTCTGGCAGCTACCTTGTGATTACACCACACCATGCACAATATTACCCATGGTTTCTTGACAGACGTTTGTGCTAACAGGGTCCACATTTCCTTTAGAAATAGAAATTTAAGTCCAATTTTTTATGAAGGCAAAAAGAACAGCAGGTGCAGTTTACCATTTAAAATCAAAGCTGTATGTGAAATAAACTTAAAAAAAATTGCGGTTAAATTGAGATGCCAGAGTAACCTGAAATCACTCACTGATATTCAATTTCAAAATGTTTTTTTTTCTGTATATTTGTTAAGATGGCTGATTTATTTGTTTCAAGCAGTGTCTTTTCTGTTGTTGCTCCTTTGCACTGGTGAGACTAAGGCCAGTATGAACTTTTAGTTTAAAGTCAGGCTCCATTCCAATAACAGGGTTGTCATTAAGAAGATTGATAAATTGACACAAAAAGAATTATATGCACAAAGCTGTATCCAGACTCCATCAGTAGGATGGCTGATATTTCATTCAGTTCCCTGGATTTTGTTTGTGGATACATATTTTGTACGGAAGATACTGGTTTTACTTCAATTTATGAATAACTGTGAAATATAAAACTATCATCCAGAGAATTTAGAGCACTGGTTATTTTGAAGTAAACTGTATAAATCAGTAAGATAATAATCATTCAGTTGTGATGCTATTGTATTAATTTATTACACTATCCAATACAAGCAAAAACATAGTTCAAAATCAGAATCTCACCAAAAGGTTTCTATTTTGAGCCTTTAGCAGATGACCCCCTGTCTTTGAACAATATTTTTGCTTAAAAATATGCTTTTGGATATAGACTTGGTAATCAGAATGTTTAATTATAATGCACATTTTTAGCATAATTTATCTCACCTCACCTTTTCTTTTCTGTCAAGAAATTCCTCTCTTCCCTCTCAGATATATATCTATGAATTGCATGTCTTTCACGTTTTACCATTAAACTTTTAATCCCAAGTATACAATACATATATAAAATGCAGCTATGAAATCCATAACTGACATCTCCCCAACCAAACAAGGCAGAGCAGAAAGAGGGAAGTTCTGTATGTCTGCTCCTTCCCTGCAGCTAAGCAGCCACCCTGCTCTTCCTTAAAGCAATCAAAAGGGATTTGGACATTGGTAGGGGACAAACATGGAGCTGTCGTCACAAAATTAAAACACAGAAAATAAATGTAGAACAATCTGAGAAAGCCGAGCCTTGACAAATAAGCTTTTACCCTTCAGTTAATTAATTCTGGGGAAAATCTTGAATCAACTCTTGTTTCTAAGCTTGCTGTCAGGTGGTGCATCTGCCTGTTCTTCTGAAGCGGCTGTGGGCTGATAGCAAACACATCTCCAAAGACTTCTATTTTTTGAAAGAAGGTTCACAATGGGAAGGGGCAGGAAGTCTTTTGAGGCTAATGTGCACTGTGTATGTTTAAGTTGACTTGTAAGATTTTGCAAGACACAGGTGTGCCCAGCAATGTGCTTCTCATCAAAGGTGTTTTGATTTATCACTGAAGCAAACATTTTAATGTCCTTTTCAGAAATAGAAACAACTGCTATAAAGCTTTTTCTAGAGCAAATTATTTCATGAATACCAAGCAAAGCAATTCTCTCCGTGTTTTTAACACAAAACTTCTATTTGGGCAGTGGGGGAGGGGAGAGAAATACTGGTTAGGAAGCACTTATTACTTAGAAGAAGGATAACTACTTTTCCTGATGTGAGAGGGACTGGATACTTATATCTGGAAAAGAGCTATTGCAACTACTTTCTCAAATGCTTCATAATTACACAGCAAATAAATGCAAACAACACTGCACACTGCAGAGTTGTTTCCATGTTAAAAAAACAGTTTGGACATGCTCAAATTTTACCAGAATGAAAACAAGTCTGTATTTTTCCCTTGAGGACTCCGTTGTGGGAACATTCATGTTACAAATCTGACACATAAATTCATGTAATCTGAGTGCCTTCTGGAAACTGACCTGTATCCTAGGTTTGGAATTTATTATGTATTAATTACAGCTGTGTGTTAACATAGAGAATAGCAGGCTATCTGGTATTTCAAATTTAGTTTAGAAAAATCTCATACGAAACATCAAAACATTTGATTGCTCCTTTACCAGAAACATAACAAAACACACGCAATTTTGATTTGAGCTCTGTCAGATGTTGGATTGACTGTTAAATGTCCATGATGCTTACTCAACTACTATTTTGTATAAGGGAAGAACAGAACAAGAGCGCAAAAATATTGCAGAAAATCCAAAGTTAGCAACTTTTTGCAGCCAAATAGAAGTCTTTGGAAGACCTTCCTAACCATTTTACAGGGAAAATACAGACAACTAAAGCAATGTGTGGATAACTAATCCTAACTAAAGTCTTTGCGTTATTGTTATGTGAGGATATTTTCTTCATGGTTCTACAGACCTTTGTTGAGAACAGAAGCTTTACAAAGGGCTTTCATACTGAAAGTTATTTTTACAGGAAGCAAACCAGGTCAACTCCCACTTTAACAAAGAAAAATTCAGTCCTGGACACAGTGTATATATATATATAAGAGTTAATATCCACTTCCTGTGAGCCAGCTGCAGGTTATCTGTAAATGTCCCCTGAGATGCTGAGCACCTTGGATCATGGTAGTGGGGACCAGAAGCTTCAATTCATATTTTATAATACTGGTCAGGGTACCTGTCTCTTCAATCCTTCTCTGTACTCTCTTTCTCTAAGAAGCCTGAAGAGTCAAAATTTTCCAATGTGTGGGTCAGGGTGGACATGGAACCAGTGCAGATGGCTGACCACAGTACATAGATGTGGACCATACTCATGGAGTGAACATGGGCTGAGGACTTTGAGGACTCACACAGCCTTACAGCCACTGGTTCCTACCATTACTACAACACCCCTACGCCTTGAACAAAATAGGTGGTGCAGACTATCTCTGGCCGTGACTGCTCAACAATAGAAATACACCAATTCCAGAATAGATATTTTCATAACCAAAAATTAGCACAGGAGCCATATTTCTTGTATTTTTAGTGAGTGCTGAATATGACCCTTTCTATGGTCCTTGCTGTCAAACAGCAGTATAGTTAAAACACCACTAAAGAACACAGTTATCCATCCCCATTATGTTTGCTGCATTACTACCACCTACCTACCCTTCCAGTTAAGCTTAGGAAGTCATTTACAGAATAAACCTAATAAAAAAAAAAATGCCATAAGTTGTATTCTAATTAAAGATTGAAACTTATTTGTTGTGTAAATAAAATACAGCATCTTAAAGGTTATTTCTGAGTGACTGCTGAAAATCCATTATCTGTAACGTGCAGCAGAAATCTCACGTTCATGATCCTCGTAGCATTAGAGGCCTGAGAAGAATCTATTCAGTTCAGTGATCTATTATCCATGTTATTTGATTAGATGCAGCCAATGGTTTTTTTTTATTTGGATGCCACTCTGCTTAAAACATTTTTAAGATTTCTTAACCCTTTTAAGAAAAATATGAAAGATATACTGTAGCACAGTTGTTTATCATCCTAAAAAGGTATAGTATGAATCATTCAGGCTGAATTGCAAAAAACCCCAACTGTTCTCCATACACGAAGGGAATCAGTACTTCAGAATTGGAACTGTGAAATAATGGAAAGCACTTTAGCACCTGAAATGGAAACATTAAGGGCCACAGTTCTGAGACACAGTTCTGAAAACACAAAAAGGCACCCTATGGAATTTCAGAAGTGCCCAAGCATGCATTCAACACACACATTTCTGTCAGTATGGATGTCATGCTGGATACATCTGCCTGCATCTTTAATTTCTGGTCCCTCTATTCCTTTGTTTCTGACATAATACATTTGCATGGAAACAGCTAATGCAGAAAACAGGGCAACTTCTTACACCCTTTAACTCAGCAGTTTCTGCACCCTGGAGCTGAGCAGGCTCAGCCACAGACTGCTCTGAAGAAGCAGAGGGGTGCCAGCTGTGCAAAGCACTCTTGGTCTGGCAGCATTACTTGCTGAGCTGTGTACAGCAGTGGCTTCTCCTCTCACAGCCAGTAACTCTGCAGGTCTTGTTGACTGTGGCTGCAAGGAAAACAATCACCCCAGTGACTGTTTTGGCTGCAGTAATATGGAAAGGAGCCCATTTATTCCTCCCACTAGGACTAGTAACGTGCACCTTAGGAAGGTACTGTCCCTATACAATGGATGCAGGCTTATTAGTATTTATTAGGCAGAATACAGAATAGAAGTTGTTGGCAATGTGCTATATTAAATATGGATGAAGTGCAATGTTGTCAATGAAGTTGCCTTCACTTCTGACTGCTTTCCATTGCATAGGACCACTTGCAGTTAAAAGCTGTTTCTTCGCCTGTTTCTTCACCTTGCAAAGCAAGCCAGGATTATGGAGGCATTTATGTACCCACTAAAATCAAATGGGATCAATGTATAAAAGTTTTTCACACTCAGGCTGTTGATGACCACCATGCTCACAAGAATTGCACTTTCTTTTATACGTAGTGCTTTATGGCAGTATGAAACCATAAGATAATATTTGCACCACTCAGACATTAGAGTTTAAGACACGCTCATAGATAAATTTGTCAGTGGCTGGGAGAATAATCAATGAGAGATTAATGAGGAAAAGAGTAAAACAGACTGCAAAGTGATTTAAGGGAGAAGAATCTCAACAGCAATACAGAACCATAGACACTCTTTAAAATTTCCTTTTAAAATGTTAATAAAGGGTATTAAGTACAGAAGTGCTTTAAGGAAACAAAGGAGATGCAAATATTAAGAACAAAGTAGCAGCTAACCTTCAGGTTTTGGATTAACACGTTAACATTCAACAAATGTGAAAGTCCATCAACTTCAATCTCTATTCTTTTCCTTTCTCTAGCTCCACATGGCATAGGACAATCTAATACTCAGACTAAGAGGCTTAAGCATTGGCTTTTACACAATCTTACCACTTTTCAGTCATCAGGGCTACAGCTACAACTATTGCTACTACTGGTGAAGAAATAGATGTTCAGATTTTGCTGAGTACTTTGAAATATTGAGTACTTAGGCAGACAATGGAATCAAAAAATAATCATCCGTTTCTCCCAGGGAATGTAACAGAAAAATCTAACAAAATTCAGCAAAGGGCAATGTTTTATAAACAGATTAAATAAGATTTGATGGATATGACACAAGTGGACTGATAAAGCAGAAAGTCTGTAAATAGAAAGAATGTAAAATAAGAACTGTAGGATATCTGTTCAGTTAAAAAACATTTCTGGTGGGAACATAGGCAGCACTGGAATGGAATTAATTTTGCCAAAATAGAAGAACAAACATTTTTAAAGAAAAGTAAGTTCAGCAAAGAAAAGAGCAAACTTAATTGTCTTTACTGTATTTGAAGCTTTTTGGTAACTAAATTTCAACACACCGTTTACAGAGAGTTTCTCACTATCATCTTCATTTTATAGGCAAGGAAACTGAAATACATTGTCAGAACAAGTAGATTACAAAAAATTGTATCCAAGAAATTGCAAATACTGAAGATCAGACTTTGGAACCGGCAGGCAAAGGGATATGAAGAAGACAGTGCACATGAAAGCCATACTAAGTAGCCCACATGGCTGCTATTCATCTATTATCCTCCATACATATAATGAACTCTCTTAGAGCAAAAAGTTAGCCATACAAATCTGCATCTGTTTCTCCTATTGCATGTAATTATTTTCTTTTATTTGACATAACAGATTTAAATTACTGCTGCGTTGTTAGATTATGTTTTTCTGGCCTATTTTTTCAAATGCATTGGCTAAATCTCTGTGGGCAACACTTTTGCCTGCTTGCATTTGATGTAACTGTCAGACTTATAGGCCATTTCACCAGTGCATCCATAAGTATGTAACACCATTGCAAATTCCCAAATAGCTGTCAAGTGCACAAAAGATATATTTTCAGTTCAGCAAACTTGCTACCATCACTTCTGCTTTTTGTTTGTTATGCAAAACCAACAGCATTCAGTATTTCTGTACAGTTGATAATTGCTAATTATGGAAGGAAAAGTTATCTGATTGTCAACCATGGAATCAAATGAATTGAAAATATTCCATCGAGCATTTAACGAAAGCGTAGGAAAAAGACTGACTAAAAATAACAATGAACATGTTCTTTGCGTTGAAAGATCATTGGCAGAAGTACATCACACAAAATTCAGATCCTTATTGCTTAATCATCTCACACTTCATTAGCCACAGCTGCCAATTGTCTTGTGCAATGTGAATTGCCTTTCATAATAAAAAAAAAAGGGGGAAAAAAAAGAAAGAAAAAAATGTTTCTTAGTCTGGAAATCGTTTTCACTAAGATGCAGTGTTGGAATGCAAATATTCATTTCTGAATTAATTCATGACACAGGGCTTGGCCAACCTGAGCTAATCACACCCCTGGGGTCCCCTAATCCTCTGAAGCTGATTATCGCATGATTGTCACACCCACTGGGAGTTCCCTTTGTCATTAGCAAATTCAAAGCGTAGTTTAAAAAAAAAATTAGAAATTGTTTTGATGCTAAGGTTGGGGAGTGAATAGCAGCTCTGGCTCTAATCCTTTGGCTGGCTGTCAGGAGGAAATGTACTCTAGTATGTCTCATTGCTCCCTAAGAACTATCAGGATACAGACAGAACCAAGAGCTAGGAAGTCAGATGGTAAGACTGTATACTGATAAGACAGTGTGGTTCATCCAAACTCAAAGCCAACATCAGCAATAAATACATGCAACTGTCTTTTTTATGCTTTTTATTTAGCGTGTCTGTTTTGGTGGCAAATTTGTGTTAAGTCATAAAGAAATGTGTGCAACATAAACTGCAAATACGTAACATATCTTTCACAATGTGGCGTGGTTTAAGCCCAGCCGGTAACTCAGAACTGCACAGATGCTCTCTCACTCCCCCCCTTTCTCCCCCCTCCATTCCCAGAGAGATAGGGAGGAGAATTGAAAGAGTGTAACTCCCATGGGTTGAGATAAGAAAATCCAGTTACTAAGGTATAACACAAACCACTGCTGCTACCACCAATAATAATAATGATAAGGGAAATAACAAGGCAAGAGAATAC